>PVKM010039846.1:0-13648 GCA_004027735.1 Carollia perspicillata | reverse complement strand
ACCTACGAGTCTTCCGTCCGGATGGCTTACCCCTTGCTTTCCTGTTTTCTCTCAGAAGCAGGGGCCAGCCTCTACTCCATTCTCACTCTTCTCAACACTTAACCTACTTAGCATCACATATTTATTGTACTTTATCATCTCTCTCCCTCACTTAGAATGCAAGCCCACAGAGCATAGGGACTTTTGTCTGTTTTGTTCCCCAGGGCTTACTTAGCACATGCCTGGCACATAGTAGGGACGATGAGTGATTAGCAGCCCCACCCCAAGAGTCCATGTGTGGTACAGCTACAGTTATGGCTACTTTGAAAATTCAGAGTAATGTTTTTAGTGAGATAGGAAATGAGGAGAGATTCCCTGTGGATTCCATGCCCAAGAGACTCCAAGTAGCTGTTATGTGTACTCCTGTCATAGGGAACCGTTGTTTATTCTGGAAGGCAGTGAGAGAGTGTTTGTCTGTGGCTTGTGCAAGGGGTCCTTAACTAGATGTGTGACCACGGGCAAGTCACTGATGTTGTAAGAGCCTGCTTCCTTTTATTAAATAGAAGATTCTAATATTATTTACTTCATAGGATTCTTGTAAGAATTACATGTGACTGAGTTTATTAGACCCCTGAGATTAATAAAGAGCCTTCGTTACAGTGAGCTATCACTAACCCTGGCCTGCACGTACCTGCATCTGTGACCACCCAACCAAAATTGCCTGTAAACCTGACATTGCTTATTCCCTTGAATGCAGGGCTTCAGGAACCTCTTTATGTGGCTGTCCTTAGCATTTCCCCGGGGGATGAGGCCCACCCAGACACCCTCTTTTGCACAAGGACAGGCTCATCCACCAGAAGCACCCAGGCTGCTTTGAGAAAGGCAGTGCCGGGCACCATGCCATCCAGGGTTTGGAACTGCTGCTCTGGCCCCTAGAGAGATGGCATTGGGCTTCTCACTGGGCCCCTTTCTAAAGGTGTGTTAGTGCCACATTTTAGAAATAGGAGGTGTGATTGTTACTGTCTTGTTGAAAAGAGAAGACTCCCCTCTCTGGACTGGGAGATAGCTCACTCCGTCTCTGAAGGGGGCACATTAGCGGGACAATTTCTGTATGGATGGTGAGCCAGGGAACACACCCTGGAGTCAGGTTGGTGACCTTGGGCAACAATGGGCTTGACCTCTTAGAATCTGAGTTCTTTTCTCTTCTATAAAAAAGCAAAAATGCTTGACTCCTACTCTGTGTAACTGACTAGTTAGGAAAATTGAGAGAAAGGCCCAAGAATGTCATTCTGGATATTTACAGGTTCCATAAAGCACCTGATATCATTAACAGGCACAGACATGATCTTTTCTCAGATCCTGCTTCCTAGAAAGTTTCTTAAAACGCCAGTGACAGCCCCCACACTCCCTCAGGAGTAGCACTCACTGCTGGGTGTGAGTCAGAGTCAGAACTTAAATCCACACTTAAATCCTAACCCAGGAGAGAGTGTTGGTCAGTGATACTGAGCATCTGAGCTGCCCTGTCACTCTGTGATGGTCAGCAACTCCCTTTTGTGCCCTGGTGTAGCTGTCTGCGACCACCACAGGGGAAGGTCACATGTGAGCTCAGGCGCAGGCAAGTCCCCCGCTGAGATCAGGCGGTGGGAGTCAGTGACCGAGATGTTTCAGGGTGGTATGGTGTCTTCTTATCTGACATCAGGGCACTTGCGGCCAGTATCTTTGAGTTCTGAGGACAGAAGTCACTGTACTGTGTATTTTTAAATAGCATTTAATACCTTTGTAATGTGAGCGTCATGTGTATGCTTATGTAAAATTGAGAGCATATGCAGATAAAGTTATCAAAAGCCCTGGGACTCTGTAGGCCTGTCACCGGGGTAGGCATGTTTTCTCTCGCAATATGAAAGGAAAAAAGTCCACAACTTCAGCAGCTGATTGAGTCACTATTTCAGGCAGCCCAACGCAAAACGCACTGTCAGTAAAACCCACGAGGGCAAAGCGGTCCAAGTCTGTCTTTGTGTCCTTGCACATAAAGACGAATGAAAAATAAAATCCTCCTTACCCCAAACCCAGACAAATCTTGACACTTGGTTCCAGGCCCTTTTTAAATGCAGAGAGATATGTGTGTGTTCTCATTTTTAAAAATTGGAGTATTTCAGATGCAGCTTTTCAACTTATCTTTCTTATATTTCCTCGCGCCATTAGATATTTTTGGTGACCATACGCTTTTTCTTTGTCGCCCACCCATTCAATAAATACTTATTGGTCTCCTGATAGTAGTAGGTGGTGGTGGTGACAAACAGAGATGACGAGACAGGCCTGCTCTCTGCCTTCCTTGAGTTTCCAGTCTAGCAATTTGTTCCACTTTATGAAGAAAGAGGCATAATGTAATTTAATCTTTTGTTTGGGTATTTGGGAAGTTTCCAGCTTTCATCTGTAATAAATAACACTATTCTCTGTTATAACTAACTGTGCTTTGAGTGTCTATGTACATAATGACTGGAGTGTATTTTGGTCACTACTGTAACTGCATTCTCTTTCTGTGGAAAGGTCACTTTACAATTAATTTAAAAATACGTAACCGATGAAACCTGACATGCCTGGCAGTCGATGGGAACGAGAGGTTGGGGCTAATTCTTTTTTCATTAGCACCTTCCTTTCTCATTAACGCCCTGTCTTTGCTGGTTTCTCTGGAGCCCGAAAGCGAGGCCGCTCTCTTGTTCCCACTCCGCCTCTTGGGAAGCGGCCACGGTGAAGAGGGATTTTCATTAGAAGCGAGCACAGATGTAAATGATTTTTGGCAGTTCGGATGGAAGTCCTTGCTCCCTGCAGCTCTGTGGCAGTGAATCATGGCAGCCGCACCTCAGCGATGGCTGTGCCGGAGTCCTGCACGTGCGGGTTGGTCCTGCGGATTCTCTGTGAGTGCCCGGAGGATGGGCCGGGTAACTCGGACTCCACGGGTGAGCCTGCGGGACAGCAGGCCGGAGAGCCTCTGCCTCGGAAAGGTGTCCCAGCAGAGTGGGGTGGGACCAGCCTAGGCCCCAAGCACAGGCTTTCTCCATAATCTCTCAAATATTGACTTAATAATGATTTGGGAAATCAGGGTTCACCACCCGTTCTCACAGCTTTAGCTGACAGACCTATACATAGCAAGACCCCCTCCCCCCTGAGACCCTGTCTCCCCGGGCTCCAGCGTGGAGGGAAGTGTAGCTGGCAGCGGCACCTCCTTGGCCGTCCCGCCCAAGGTTGTGGCAGCGTCTTCCCGCCCCTCCCCCCCGATGCTGAGAGAGTGGAGATCTCGCCCTTTCTAGCACGACAGAACCCAAAGCTTACTTCCCCAGAGGGACATTTAAAATGTTTCCAGATCTCATCTTTGTCATGTACAGCAGCTTTTAGGAGCGCAGAATTTTGATAGTAATGTTAGGATTAATTTTTTATTGTTAAGGCTTTGAAACACAAACAAAATTTTAAAAGCCTGTTAGTCATTGAACATTGTAATGCTGCTGAGGACACACTTTACTGTTATAATAACTGTAAAACACAGTGATAAATATAAAAAATACTAAACTGGAATTTGGGAGAATGTTTTCACCCTCCTTTTTATTAAACTCTATAGAAATTATTCTTGGGTGTATAGTCTTGTTGGATATATGGGTTAAGACTAAAGATTAAGACTAAAACAAACAACACCACTCCGGCATCAGTTTAAAATTGCAATAAAACTGTGACAGCTTTTAAATAAAACTGTTTGTAGGTTTCACTGTAAAATACAAAGGTGAGAAATAATTTCGTCACCTAGAAATGTGCGATTCCTGTGGCCTTACTGGTGGGACGAGTGCCCACTCGCTCTTGCCCTGCGCAGCACACGCCTCCTGAGCACTGTAGTGTGCCGGGCGCCGGGGCAGTCGGCGAGGATGCAGAGACGGGCTTGGCATCATTTCGCCCTTGTGTTGTTGGTGGTATCTTTTCTTTCATGTGGGACTGCCTTGAAAGAGTGACTCAAAGAGACGCTTGAGTTGAAAATGAACTTTTTTATTTTCGTGTAAGGAGAGGACAAATGCCTACCCAGGTGGCGCACCTGAGAGAGTCCAAAGCTTTTGGTAGTCTTGTATTTCATCCTCATTTTAAGGCAGGAGGGCAATTTAAAAATTATTTTTAGTGCTGGAGTTGCTTAAGAAACAGTGGCACCAGGGGTTGTTGCAGGTGGTTGCAATATAATTTAGCATAGCTGAAGGCCAGAGGTTAATCCCTGGTGAGTGTGTTTGGAGGCAGCAGGGCAGAGGTGCTTGCTGGCCAGCAGGTCTGTGGTGGTTCTTTCGAGGCAGTGTTGTGTGGTAGGTAGGAGCCTTCGGTGCTGGAACCAGGCTGTGAGTATGAAGCCCAGGTCTTCAGTCACCTGGGGCAAATCACTTAACCTCCTTCTCCGTGTGCTGTGCTTTGTGGGTCTATACAATGGGAGTGAGACCCACAGTCCAGTCGCCGTACTGTCAGGACAGGATCGAACGAGTTAGTTCACGGAAGGGCTGAGGGTGGTGGCTGACCCACTAAGCAGTGGTGGTGCCAGCGTGGCGGAAGTAGTTAGTAGTAGCATTGGGGCGGAGTATCTGCCATTATCATCAGTTCCCTTATTTGTAAGATATCAGAGTCACAAAAGGTCAGTCACAGCTAGAGATAAGTCACATTTATTGGCGGACCATAATTTGAGAATTGAGGAAGAATATCTTCGTAATGCTGGTGTGACGCCTTTGTGCCCTAACTAAGGTGTGCGCCGCTGATAACCGTGGGTTGGGGACTCTGTCCAGTAGTCCGGTGCCTGTTACCATCATACAAGGTTACCAGCTCTGGAGTGTCTGTCCGTCAGCTCTCAGGGGCAGGAAGGCTGACTTCCCTCCTGGTACTGCCTGTTGTGCTTGTGGCATGCCTCCAGTGCCTCAGCAAACAGAAGTCAACATCCGGCAAGTTCAGCGAGTGGCTTCTTGTGTTTCCATCCCCTATCCCGTAGTCGCTGTGTCAGAGTTCTCTCTTGGTATCTCCACAGAGGAGCAAAGGGAAGAACAGGGTTGAGAGAATGTGCCTAAGTCAGTGGTTCTCAAATGGGAGATATTTTGCCCCTCAAGGGACTCCGGCAATGTCTGGAGACATTTTTGGTTGTCACAAAGGAGGAATTGCTACCATGATTTAGTGGTTAGAGCCCAGAGATGCTACCAAACACCCTACGATGCACAGGACAGCCCCACACAACAAAGAATTATCTGGCCCATAGTGTCAATACAGTTGAAGTTGAGAAACCCTGAGTTAACCCAGTTGTAAGTCCAGGCTTCTGTGCCTGGCTAAGCAGTGGGTACCAGTTACATGCCATTTTACACAGGGACTCCCTGGCTGGTGATACAGGCAGAGACTGGAGGTGGGGGACCTTGCTGTCTTTTGTCAGAGGAGTGGTTTCCCTATACTGAGCACAGCCATCTCTCCATGGCCCCAGTGCCCCCATCTGTGTGGCTGGCCTCTGGCAATCTTCAGAACACTGGAGGACCAGTCGATGCCTTAGATTCAGGGTAAAAGCAGTGCTAGTGTCTGACTCCCGCTGACCGTGCCAACTAGTGACGTGCCTGGGACAGACTGTGAGTCACGTGGATGGCAGGGGTGGTGGGCGGGGAGACCCGCAGCCCTGCAGGAGAGTGATCTTGTGATTGGATAAAGTGATAAAGCTTTGTATCACCCAGGGGGACATTTCTTCAGGAAGGGCAGAAACATATTCCAGAGGATGGTTTTATTTTTTATTTGTATATCTATAACAGGCAGTTATGTAGTGCCTATTATATACCAGGAAGTGTTTAAAAATATTTTATACATGTTTACCCATTAGACCCTCATAACTACCCCAGAGGTAGGCTTATTATTATCCCTCTTTTACAGACAAGGAAACAGGAATGGAGGGTGACGGTTGAAACCTAGGCAGTTTGGCTCCAAAGCACTTCACCACTGTGCTGTAGATGAAAGACACTGAGTTTCATACTTGGTTTTCTTTTTCTGCCTTTGGCTCTTGACTTCTGACTGGTTCCAGGGAGGCATCAGGGAACTAGGCAGACCCGAATCAAGTGTTCATTCTGACTTACCTCTGTAACCACAAACAAGTTACTTCATGTCTTTGAACCTCAGTTTTCCCACCCTAAAATGAAGTCATACCTACTCATGGAGAAGAATATGGACATACCACAGGATTTCATATATATATGTATGTGTGTGCATATGTATATGTATATGTATATGTATATGTATATGTATATGTATATGTATATGTATATGTATATGTATATGTATATACCTTTAGAAAATGTTAGTTCTCTTCTGCCCTTCTTGGCTATAATCAGATTTTTGGCCTTGTCACTCCAGTGTCATGGCCAGCTTGTCTTACTGCCCACAGATAGATACATACCGAAGAGCAAAAAATAGGCCTGGTCAGATATTTGCCAGAATTAATGAGTGGACAGACTGCTACAGGCCTTCACATTTTGAAGAAGCCTGATGTTTGGTGTTGGGTAGTGGTGGAGATGGTGAGTTAATGCCAAACACATCAAACCAGACTTTTGGGATAGAGACGTGGGTTCTGCTTCTGTCTGTAGTTCTCAGTCAGCTCCAGCGATGTTGTCTATACAGCACTGAGAACACAGACTTGCATGTTAATTACGTATCTGTGTCTCTGTTGGGAAGAGTTTCTCTCTGGACTTGGTGGAACGGGGCAGTCCGAGTGCCTCTCAGCCGAGGTTGGTTGGCTGTGCTCCAGGGTTGGTGAGTTAACCAGGTGTTTCTTTCCGGGCCGGATCACAGTACCTGCTCAGAGCAAGTTTGCTCTGTTCCCAGCAGAATGGAAGGGAGCAGCTTCCCATGTGTCTCAGTTCAAGACTTTACCGCATCCTGCTACCCACACAGTGTACTGCCCCCTGGCCCACTCCCAGTTCATAATGAGTCTGGATTCTGTCCACATGGATGACCATCCTGTTGTCCTTCTGCTTTTTCCGCATGTGCGAGTCAGTGTATCTTTCTTTGATTGTGAGTTTTCAGAGGAGAAAGGCTATTTCATCTCTGTATGTGTGTGCTGATACATGCGTGAGGATGATACCTCTGGAGGGAAGTGTATGACTCCTTGACCCACAGCCAGATGTGTAAGAAAGGGCGTCAACTCTTAAATGTAAGCACCGTGAGAGAATATCCCTGACACCTAGAACAGTGCCTGGCACACAGCAGTTGTTTGATAGATATTTCTTGAACAAATGAATGCCTCTGGTCTTTGTGTATTTTTCTAAATCTGATTTTAGTTAACTGAGTATAGCATGTCTGGAAATGTGGAACTGTGGCTTTTATTATTACTGTATGTAACCAAGAGATATAAAGACAGCAAAAAAAACCAAAAACAAACAAACAAAAAAAAAAAAGAAAAAAAACACTTGGGACATGCTGGAGTACAGGGCACTAAAAATAATAACAGACTTGATCCAGAAGCTACTCTGGGACTTTGGGGTTGTCACTCTGTGCACCAATAACCATCGTGCTATAAGGAGGAGGAATTCCTCAATAGAGTGCTCTGGTAGGATGCTGAGTAACAATGAGCATTCTCTATCAGCCCCAGTAGCTAGTAATAATTTTATAGCATTTATGCTAAACTTGCATCACAGAGTAGACCACGTTGTTTTGTACTTTCTGGCCCGGGGAACAGAATAGAGGGTAGACCTTCAGCCGTGGCATGGGAGGGATTTGGTCATCTTTGAGATGCGATTTGTTAGGACGGGTCTTAGGCAGTACCTTTTGACTGCCACTCTTTGTTCCTAATGTCAAAGAGAGAACGAGAGAGCGTGTGCATTGAACAAATATACAGTGGCGAAAGAATTTTAAAACTATCCGCATTTTATTTTACAGATCTAAAGAAAACTCTGGCTGTATTGTTGGATAATATTTTGCAGCGCATTGGCAAGTTGGAGTCGAAGGTGGACACCCTGGTAATCAACGGCACAGGAGCAAACTCCACCAACTCCACCACAGCTGTTCCCAGCTTGGTAGCACTTGAGAAAATTAATGTGGCAGGTAAGAAGGGCAGTCCTGTAGCTTGGCGTGCAGCCAAACCTTGATTTGACCTGGGAAGAGAATAAAGAAGCACAGTGGTTCTTTTCAATAGGATACACATCCCATAAACTTGGTATGGCTCCTGTAAAGCTACATTTACATTTATTTTTGAATAACAGATGTTAAAATGCTTTTATAGTCTCATCATGGTGTGTGATATCTGGTGGTTTCTGTGACATATTTTACATAATGAGCTGCTGGAATTCACTTTTAATGAGAAGATTCATAGCATGAGTGAATGAAGTATAGAGGTTATCTGGGGAGCTCACACCATTAGAGGTTCTTCCTCCTCCCCATTTTCATCAGACAATTTCAAATGTTTGTTACCTATGGTAGATTCCCTCCTCTGAGCTGCCATTGCAGAAAGCGCCTCCTGTGTGTATGTGGAAAACTCAGTTCTGGAAATGACACTTAGGAAATAACTGCCCCGGCCTCGAGCCCCTCATGGTGCCACCATGCATTTCACTGGGATTCGTTTGGCCTCTTCTTGAGACTGCAGCCTTGCATGAGAGAAGAGAAATGGGTTAAACACAAAACCCAGATCATACACAGCATGTGCTGTCCACAGCTCATTGGAGCCCCATCACATTGCCCTCAGGCTGGCCTCTGGGTCTTTGTGGTTGAGTCAGGGCTCTTGTTAGGGTGACCACTGTCCTTTCCTAGGGACTCAAGACAAAGCAAAGAGCTGGAGGGTTAGGGTTAGGTGCTCTGGGGGCGTGGTTGTGAATACCCACCCTATACTCTTGGTGGGTGGTATCCAAACTCTAGTTAGTAGGTAAAGTAAGTGGCTGAGTTACTTTTTAAAATTTTCAAATCTGGTTTAGCACGCACTTCTTGGCTTGCGTCTCTCCCACTTTCACAGACTTACTTGGGAGCAATCCCCTTCCTCTCCCCCTCCAGTGTCAGAACATTTAATCATTTCATATTACGCAAGCTTGTTGTATTATCTGTTCATTGTGTTCTTTGCCCTTTCACAAGTTTCAAATTGCAGAATATACTTCTGATAATCCAAAGTAGCCAACCAAAGATTTTAAAAATAACTTTTAATTACAACACAGAGGCATTGTCATCTAGGCCATAAATCCTGTCTTCCCTGCAGTTCCCAACAGCTTCTGTAATTAGATGAGAAAACCTCCCACTGTGTTGAGCTGCTTATTAATAAACAGAACCCATGCCTCTCCAGCCTCCACTCCTCCACCCCTTTCCCTGTAGGAGACGCTAATGAAAAGCTCCCATCTGATTTCACGGTCGCTCTGCATTCTCTTAATTCCAGAGGTGGTGTGGGGGGCTCTGCCACAAACGCTGTGGCTCCCATCGCCTCTGCCCTGTAGGAACCATGCAAATATGTCTGCTGTCGTTCCCTTCCCTGATAAGGGATCAGGCTGCCTCTGGCCATCCTGTTTGTGAGCGAGGCTCGCAGGGAAACTTCTCTTTCCAGGCTCCACGTCCCAGGCTACAGAATGGTGGGTAGACCTCCAGCAGTGACAAGGGAGGGATTTGGTGGCTGCTTCTTTCAAATGAGATCCAGCCCCGTGACTGAGCTAGTTTACTCAGTGAACAATATCTCTTTGAGCATGTTCTCTAAGCCATTGGTTCTGAGGTGGGCTCCTTTAGTTATATACCATGGGTCCTGTGTTTTCACTAATATTTAAAGAACCAAGTATTTTGGTTTATTTTTTCCTTTGGGGGAAATGGGAGAAAATTTAGAGCTATGCCTTTAATAATTAATCTCATCGTGTTCCTTTGTATTTTTCGTGTGTGTGATACCCTTCATGCCTTTGTGATTCTTACTGGCCGATAAGGAAAATAACACAGACTGTGATCACTGTAAGTGGCAGTCAGTGTGGAAGACGTTTCATGGGAAGGTGAGCTTTGAAGGTAGAAAGGATTGAGGCATAGGGCCCTCATGGAGGAGGTACAGACTAGAAATGGGTTGTGGCCCAGAAAGACACTTAGAAGGAAGGAGAAGAAACTAACAACTAACAACCATCCACTAATACCAGCTACTGTTCCTGACTCTTAGAGCCACATGATTTTATTTAATCCTCTCTGTGTCTCTGAGAAGTGAGTGATCTTGCAAGTTTTAGTGAGCTGAAGTATGTGGGAGAGGGGGTCCTTTGGTGCTGCAGTCCCCTGAGCTCAGCCTCAGACCTCCTGGCACCACCTGGAGAAGAAGTTGTGAGTCTAGTCTGTCTTTGAAAGACATTGAAGGCACTGTCTTTCTTCTCTTTGTGAATCATCACAAATGGATGGGTTTGAGGAAGTGTGCTGTCATTTTCTTAGAGGTTGCTGAAGAACTGACAGCGTAGCCTGTTTAATAAGGAAGTTTTTTGTGTCGGAGTGTCTAATCATTGGCTGACCTGTGTACTTTGAAAAAATAAAAAGGAATGGCAGCTCGTCCCCCAGGGTGCGCGCACGCATGTGCGGCCCTTCCCTAGACACCGTGTTGGCCACTGTGGGTGCAGATGTGAAAACGGGAGTAAAGGCACCCTCCCTTATTTCCCCCAGAGGTTGAAGGGTCCTTTGTATCTTTTAAAATGATCCACGTAAAGTTTTTATTAGTCTTATCTATAGATTAGGGTGTGAAAAAGAAGGACAAGAACCTAAAGGTCATAGTCCTAGTTCATTATCAGTCCCCCAGTGCTTTTGTGCCCTCTCACTGCTCCGTGGCCACAGGCAGTCCTCACAGCCCTCTTGTCAAAGCAGGAATAATAGGGCTTGAGCTGTGAGAGAATTCATTTTTATAGGGTTCCAATCCTAGTTGAGTGAAGTTTTTCATTCTCACTTTCTGCATTAAGACATTTGGTAATTGCTCAGAAATGTTCTCCCTGGTGTGTCTTTACTGCTTACTCTGGTGTCTTATTGCTCATGATGTTTCTGATTGCTTACTGTTATGTCTTATTGCTTGTTGATATATCTTCTGGTTGGCTGTAAACTGCCACTAAATTGGATACTACAGCAGTCGAAGCAGGGCTTCTTAAATTTATTTTCTTCGGGGGGACATTTGTGTGTATGAGTGTGTCCCCCCTTTCCTTTTCTGTGTAGCTGTGTTTGATGTGGCTTCTATCCAAAATGGTTTTTCCTTCCAAATTTATCACTCTTGGGCTTTTTTATTATGTGAAAGTGAATGTTCCCCTAGAGAAATTTAGGTGAAAATGAACCTTATGAAAATCGAGAAGCATATTGAACTACATTTTGAGCTCTATTTATTTTATTGAAGAGGAAGGTGAATCAAAAGAATGAAAAAACAGGTATTTAAAAATCGCTACCCTTCAATCAATCACCATTTCTATAGGTTTTCTCCCTGAAAGAACTTGTCTGTGCCTTTGTCAAAAAGTATCTACTTTCAGAATGATACCTTGGATTTTTTTTTTTTTGAAAAGACCAATTCTGCTTTTTTCCAGATTTGTGGTCTTAGGTTATGAAGCAGAGCGAACAGTATTGGGTCTGTGGCTCTTTGCCCTGTAACTAACATGGGGGAAGGTAAAAAGTATGGATGTGTGGTCATGAAAATGCTCATCTCCTGAGGGTTGACAACACCCTCATTTGTTTTTGTTTTGCCTGTAGTGTCTTGTTCAAAGCCAACCTATCGAAGGTACCCAATAAATCCTGCTCCTGCGGTTGGGATTATGCAGGATGGGGAGAACATTTGGTTTTACTGCTTCAAGGAGTATCTTACAGTTTCTCTTCTCTATTTATGTTCATGGGGATTTGCATTGGAAATAGTATTTGGTATCTCATTTCCCTGTTCTCAAATCTCAGCAGACACCACACCACCCAAGAGGCAGGACTTTCTGTCTGGTATGACTGAGCTCCCACACATGATTCTACCTGTGGAGCCTTCAGAGGAAGTAATAGTTACAACTGCAGATTGTAATATTTGGGGGGAAGGGCCCATTGTACAGCTCTGTACTGCGGGTGAGAGGAAAGGGAAGCATGGGTGTGTGCGTGGGTGCATTTATTCATACTCTCAAAAACCAGTTCTTGTCATTCAACATCTGCTGAATAACAGGTTGGCCAGCGTTGACGGTTCTCTGAAAGGCACAGCATAATGCTAGCATCCCCTTTGAGTTTTGACCACTTACAACTGCAAGAGGAGCAATCACAAAATCAAAGATGCAGGAATAATTCCAGTGGCTGTTTCCTTATATTTAGTCCAAATTGCACATTATGCAGTCTTGCATTTTGCAAACATCACTTGCAACATGTGATATGTTCTAGCATTTGGGTTGGAAGTGCAGTGTATTTGAACTTGGATGCTCTTCTCAATAAAAAGAATCATAATTATTATTCTCACCATTTGAAATTGAAAATGAAAAATGTCCCTGCTCTGTTCTAGGGCTTATGTTTAAAAGTGCAGTTCCCTACTTTGTGCTGCTAATGGACCTTAAAATTAAGTTGCACCTGTATAACCCACATTGTCAGCTGTGTTAGAGTGGCATCTGAAGGGCCCGAGTTCCCCTTACCCCTGCAGTGGTTCAGCAGGTGGCTTTTCCAGGATCAGATACTGGCCAGTCAGTGGCTTCCCAGATGCTGGCAAGAGACAGGAGAGAGATGGGAGATGAGGGTGCTTTCTTACTGATTGGAGCAAGAAACACATATGTTCCTCCTGTCTACCTGTCACTTTCTGTTTTGTTCTTTGCAAGGACAGCAATAAATACTCAGTCAATGTCAGAAACAGTTCTTTTAGCACCTTCACCAAAAGATGTATGTCCTTGTTGGTGTGGTTTTCACTTGGCGTGGTCATGGGCATTTTGATTTTTATGATGGAGGAGGAGGAGAACAGGAGAAGCAAGAGGGGGAAAAATACAGTTCAGGAGAATTCATGCTGATCTTTGAGCCTGTGGATTTATAGCACTGAATCCCAAGACAATTTTGTCCCCGTAGGTGACACTTGGGAACGTCTGGAGACATTTTTGGTTGTCACAACTGAGGAGGTGCTATTGACACCTGGTAGACAGAGGCCAGGGATGCTGCTAAACACTCTGCAGTGCACAGCATGGCTCCACAACAGAGCACCGTCTGGCCCCAAATGTCAGTGCGCTGTGGTTGAGAAACCCTGATCTTGTAAGGTGTTGTAGGAACCTGGGATTACCACTTAAATGATAGTGCAGAAAGACGCCCGAGACGCTGAGGCTTCCTGATAGGCCTGCTGAGACCTGAAGCCTCCTTCCCTCTTCCTTCCATGGCTGTTTGCGAGTCCCCAACACCCACCACTTTTAGCTTTACAGCTGATCATGGATATCTCTAAGTAAGAGGTTTTGTAAGCTCCCAGGAGACTATTTGGGATCCTGACCTTAAGAAGCTCTTTTTCCTAGACCCACATGAGTAAAATTTTGGCAGTCTGTATTTTACTCCTGCTTATATAGAAGGTAATTATTTTCAAGAAAGAGCCACTAATTCAGCATAATGATGGTAAAGTAGTCTGAACGAGTGGATTTAAATTAAGAGAATGTTTTAGAAGAAATTTCATTCTATTATTTTAAGCAGATTGTATAATTATCAAGATTTGGGAGAGTAAGTTACATAAGTTAAGGAAAATAAGACAGGTGCCTGA
>PVKM010039845.1:0-13666 GCA_004027735.1 Carollia perspicillata | reverse complement strand
TTTACTGCCCGCGATTTTGATGGGATTTAAGCAACCACCGTAATACGAAAAGTAAAACCCATTATACAATACGATACCTGGTATATCCACTGCCGTGAAAGTCGGTGCTATTTAAGCTCCTGATGACAGTTTGCTGTGTGGAAGACAAAACTAATCAACAACCAACAGGAAACGGTTTTGCGATCTCCCTCCCCCTGGAAAGTCTCCAAATACTGAGAATAAAGGAAAAACTGAAGATGCTCAGTACTTAGTACTGAAGTAACTGAGAGAAGAAAAGGACTAGAGAACAGAAGGCAACCCAATACAGGGCCGTGGGGGAGGGGACTTAGACTGCGCCTTGGGGTTTGACTGCCGGAGCTCTCCAAGTACAGCGCAGACCTCGGTGCAGGAAAAGAAAAGAAGGAAAAGAAAAGAAATAGGTCAACGTGCAAACCCAAAGTCAAAGCAGAGGAACAAACGGCAATGTTTCCCATCCCCGCACATTAAAGAGAAACGCCTGATACGCGAAACCAAACCCAATCACAAAAAGCGAGGAAAGCTGTGAAAATAAAAAGCGCGATTTAAGCGCGCTGGTGGGTATAACTAACGTTCAGTAGCCTTTCCGGGATGCGTTATGAGAAGCACTTCAAAGGAGAAACAGCAGACCCCAACTCACCGCCACATTTCCACAAGTTTGAAAGGCGGTGAACATAAACATAAAGGCAATTCCTAAAATAATGATGTTGAAGAGCTTTTTAGATTCCGGGGACATTGTGGCTCCACTCTGCCGGAGGTCTGCAGCCGGCCAGGGCAGTCAGCTCTCCTCGGGCGCACCCGCGGCGAGGCCCGCGGCGTGGAGAGACGGCGAGAGGAGGCCGACGGGTCCAGCAGCACAGCGCCCAGGCTGTCGACTGCCAGCTCTTGGGTCAGAATCCCGGGCGTCGGGTGCAGTTCTCCCCGCCGGCACGATTAGGACATTCCTAAGATACGACCCGCGTAGGGAACAGTCCGACACCTGGAGACGCGCCGAGACCGTTGTCGCCCCACACTGAGGGGCGCGCGAGGGGCAATTAGGGGCCAAGGGCGAGCTGCAGAGGCCGGCGCGGCCCCGCCCGCGCGAACCAGCCCAGAAGCGACGCAGGTCAGACGACCCGGTCACCTGACCGCAGCCCCGGCACCGCCCGCTCGGCGCGCTGGGAAATGCAGTCCTGCGCGGCCCGAGAACGGCAGGAACCTCGCGAGAGCTCGCTGGCCCGAGGGGAGCGGAGCCAAGCGTGCTGGGGGTGGCGAAGGGGGGGCTGAGAGCGGAGCCTAGCGAAAGAGGGGGGAATTGCGAGAAGGGACCTGGAGACCACATAGCGGGGTCTGAGGCGATAGGGGATAGAGACGCAAGTAGGGGAAAGAGTGTGCCCTCTAATAGAGGTAGAGCTGAGGCCCAAGCCGAAATGCTGCGCGGAACTTGGATACCAGCTTGGAAAAGAAGGCGGAGCCCAAAAGAGGAACACATCCTCTTCCTCCTGCCTCAGAGCACCCAGCCGGAAGGAGCGTTTCGCGGGCTTTCCAACTGCCAGCAAACGCCGCTCCCCCCACCCAGCAGCAGTGACTCCGCGCTTTTCCCGGCTCTGCGCAGGCGCGCCAGAAAGAGGCGGGGCACGCAACAGGGACGTTGCGGGACCAGCCAATCTGAGGATTCATTTGTGGGTGGCGCGGGCGCCATTTTGTGAGCAGGACTATAAATAAGCGCTGGGGTTGGCCGCTTGCCCAGTTGCTTCTGTGTTGCGGTAGGAGGCCGCTTTAGTCGTCTGTGGGACTTTTAAGAAGCGTTTCCACGAGGAAGCTAACTGCCAGAGGGGAGGCGCGGCGTCGAGCCGAGCTAGTGTGGGGAGACCGCCGCCGCCTCGGCCGAACGCGCGGGCGCGCCCAGGGCGTTAGTTTTTAGGCGCGCAGTCTCAGGGCCCGGCCGACTCTCCCGAGCCATGAGTTACGGCCGTCCACCTCCCGATGTGGAGGGCATGACCTCCCTCAAGGTGGACAACCTGACCTACCGCACCTCGCCCGACACTCTGAGGCGCGTCTTCGAGAAGTACGGACGCGTCGGGGACGTGTACATCCCGCGGGACCGCTACACCAAGGAGTCCCGCGGCTTCGCCTTCGTCCGCTTCCACGACAAGCGCGACGCCGAGGACGCCATGGATGCCATGGACGGGGCCGTCCTAGACGGCCGCGAGCTGCGGGTGCAGATGGCGCGCTACGGCCGTCCCCCAGACTCGCACCACAGCCGCCGGGGACCGCCACCCCGCAGGTACGGGGGTGGCGGCTACGGACGCCGGAGCCGCAGGTAAACGGGGAGGGGCCCCCGAGCCGACTCACAAAGGTTCCCCGAGAACACGTGGCGGTGGGCCCAGTCCGCGGTCGTTCGCCGCGATCCCGCGACCCGCCCGACCACCCCGCGGTGCCCCCGCGGCGGCGGCGGGCGGGCCTCTCCGGGCCTGAGCGACCCCGGCGCGCGGCCAGGGAAATGGCGCCTGGCGGCGAGATAATGGCGGGCGGGCGGGCGGGCGGGGCGCGGCCCAGCGCGGAGCCCTGACGCCTGCTGTTTCCGCCCGCAGCCCGAGGCGGCGTCGCCGCAGCCGATCCCGGAGTCGCAGCCGGTCCAGGTCCCGGAGTCGATCTCGCTACAGCCGCTCCAAGTCTCGGTCTCGCACTCGCTCAAGATCGCGGTCAACGTCCAAGTCCAGGTCGGCGCGAAGGTCCAAGTCCAAGTCCTCCTCGGTTTCCAGATCCCGCTCGCGGTCGCGGTCCCGGTCCCGGTCCAGGAGCCCGCCCCCCGTGTCCAAGAGGGAATCCAAGTCCAGGTCGCGCTCCAAGAGCCCCCCCAAGTCTCCGGAGGAGGAAGGCGCGGTGTCCTCGTGAGCAAACGGTAATGTCCACGGGGACCCGAGCCGCACGACCCGAGCTGAGAGATGGGGTGTGGAGTGGCTTTTCGGACCCGCGCCGGCCGAGAGTGGCTCCCGGCGTCGGGCGCGCGGCCCTGCGCGGACGCGGCTTGGGAGTGAACTGAAGAGGGGTCTGCAGGAAGGATGTGTGTGGAGCGTAGATATTTGTGGCTGTTTCGTAAACTGTTTGAGACCTATTAATGAAAATGACTATTTCTTGCTGTTTTTATCCAACGTCTGCATTTTCCCCTTTAAAGCTGCGGTCTCCTGTTTGATAAAAGAATATTGGCCAGTATTGCAGATTTTAACTGATTTGGCTGATCCTCCAGGGACCAGTTTCTGTGGGCGTGTATTGGAGCAGGTTTGTCTTTAAACGTTAAAGATGCACTATCCTCGTAGAGAAAGCTGTCAGTTCAGCTATTGTTGTACTGACCGGGATACACTAGCCTAACCGATGTGGCACACGAATCGCAAAACGAAGCGATGAACTTTGGAACCCAAAAAAGTCTGCAGGTATTGCACCGGGTGGGGAAAGGATAGTGTGTCTTTAACTCCAATTGTTTGGTCCTATATTTTACAAGGAAGGGCCCTGAGTAGCTCAGGTGTTAAAGCATTGTTCTCAATTGCCAAAAGTTTTGTTTGGAAACTAAATTTATCTTGAAACATAGGCTGGTTTTTCTGATTTCACGTTGTTTTGTTTGGATATTTGGACACAGCCCTCTTTTTTTTTCTTTCCCCCTCCCTTTTCTTTTTTCTTACCCCTCCCCCCTAATATTTTGCATCTTGGTTATTTGGCCAAGAAACCACAAACTTGTAAATGCTGATGGTAGCCTTTGTGAGCATTTCCTAATTTGGGCCTTTTAAAAAAAACTGAGAATGGCCAGGTGGAACCTTTCCGTAACCGCCTTGTTTCACCGGAGCCTTACTTAGTAAGTACCAGCCCGAGGTGGAAGCCCTGTGCACTGTGTGCGCGGCCCTGCTGGGGCGCAGACTGAACTTGCTTCTTTTCAAACCTAGATGTGGCGCCAAAGCGACGTGACAGACACCTTGGGGAGAAGGACCACATGCTCAGTCCATCACAGAGTCCTTGGAACAAGCAACTGGCTATTGAAAAGGTTATTTTGTAACATTTTGTCTAACTTTTTACTTGTTTCAAGCTTTGCCTCAGGTGGCAAGCTTCATTTTATGTGCCATTTTGTTGCTGTTATTCAAATTTCTTGTAATTTAGTGAGGTGAACGAACTTCAGATTTCATTATTGGCTTGGATATTTGAGGTAAAATTTCTTTTTTGTTTATATAGTGCTGACTTTTTTTGTTTGAAATTAAACAGATTGGTAAACCAAATTTGTGGCCTCCTGACTTTTAAGGAAACATGCAGCCATTACGCACAGCCTAAAGCTGTCAAGAGATTGACTCAGCATTGCCTTCATTCCTTAGAATTAAAAACCTACAAACGGTGTAAATTTGTTTGTGTATGTTACTTACCCACAGATCTAAATGGTAATCTGAACCCAAATTTGTATAAAGACTTCAGGTGAAAAGATTTGATTTTTTTTTTTTTTTTTTGAAAGGATTGTTTACCAAACACAATTCTAATCTCTTCTCTTGTGTATTTTTGTGCACTAGGCGCAGTTGTGTAGCAGTTGAGTAATGCTGGTTAGCTGTTAAGGTGGCGTGTTGCAGTGCAGAGTGCTTGGCTGTTTCCTGTTTTCTCCCGGTTGCTCCTGTGTAAAGATGCCTTGTCGTGCAGAAACAAATGGCTGTCCAGTTTATTAAAATGCCTGACAACTGCACTTCCAGTCACCCGGGCCTTGCATATAGATTACGGAGCATACAGTGAGCACATCTAGCTGGTGATAAATACACCCTTTTTTTCCTACCCCCACTCCACCAAATGGTAAAAATGATCATCTTCATGTATGAACTTAAAATATGGAAAATGTTAAGGAAGCAAATGGTTTGTAACTTTGTAAGTACTTAAAACATGGTGTATCTTTTTTGCTCATAAATATTCTGTACTATAACCATTGTTTCTATAGTTTAATTAAAACATTTTCTTGGTGTTAGCTTTTTCAGAATGTCTTTTTTCCTCCCTTTATTTGAAAGACCTGTGCAATTTTCTGTGAATGTTACTGACTGTATCGGATGAAAATAAAATGTTTGGCTGACTTTTCTAAAGTGGAAGTGCCAATTCAGAACCCATCATCCCTGAAACTGATGCCCTGAGGTAGCACTTTGAGTCCTCATCACCTAAATTATGCCCTGTTTTCATTGAGGAACAATCTGAGCCCTTAATAGGTATTTTAATTTGTTTAATGGCTACATAGCCCGTGAATGTTGCCCAGGGGACCCACCACAATCTAAGGCCAATCAATGGTTTGGATGCCATCTTCAGGTCTGCTGCTTGCACTGTCCAAGAGGCTGAAGTGGCCTGGGTCCCAGCTGGCAAGCCAGGCTGCTAACTGGTGTTGACACTGTCCCAAAACAGCTTGTAGGTGTAGTTCAGAGACTGTCCTTGGCAAAGGAGATGACCAGCATTTCAATAGTATGTCTTCCTGGGAGGGCAGATTCTGCTATGTCGTCTTTGTCTGCATCAAAAGACGCCAGAGGAACGTGGACACATTTCATGTCCCACTTGTAGAGCAAAGCTTCAAGGGACCAGTCAGCACTGAGAAAAATAAAAGTTACAATTTTCCTGGTTTGCTGAAGCTGCATTTTCCATTTTATCATTTGGCGTTGCATTAGTAAGGGTTAGTTCAACTGAATAAAAACAGTGAACCAGGACTGAACCAGGACTGACGGGGCTTACCTTCTCACCTGGTAAGTAGACCACAGTTGGACCTTAGGGTTCTTCTGCATCAAAAAGTAAACTGTAGTTAAAACGTCTTCAAAGTCTGGGAAGAAAGGGCTTATTAATAGGTTTCTTCTTACATTGCAACTCTGGTGACATTTACTGTTGAACGAAAGTTTACCTTCTGGTTCAAAGAACACGTCAGATGCCAGGATAATATCTTGTGGTGGCAAAGCCAGGAGGTCCTGGGTCAGGTGACCCCACGTGAGTCCTACGACACGCACCTGTGGGAGGCTGTTCATTTGGCAGCTTCGCCGACAGACTTCCAGACAGGGAGGCAGCCCTGAACTGTCGGACAGTATTACTTCCGCGCCACATTTGGCAGCTGTAATTCCTGGAAGGCTCACTCCAGCCCCAATCTAGAAAGGTTAAAAGACTGCAAAGTTGGCCTAGGAGTGCAAAGAATTTGGGTCTCCGCAGATAGTTCCCCATTTTAAAATTGCCTTAAGCTGTAGGATGCTTGGGCTCTGCATTTAAGGCAAGAGTTGTGACTACTCTTACTGGGGTTAAAGGGCAGCCCCAGTCCCATGCACGGCCCTGTATCCCGCAACTGATCGTGCTTCCAAACTCCACGGCCCCGTCATTGCTGACAAGTCCAGGAAAGTAGTGTGGGACACTTGGCTCTGTCATTTTCATAGGACACTGGATCTCTAGAAGCTCTGAGTGACTTAATATGCACAGCCAGTTGGTACTATGTTTTTAAGATCTTATTTTTAGAAGGGAAGGGATGGAGAAAGAGGGAGACAGACAAACATGTCTGGTGACCTGGCCCAAAACCCAGACATGTGTCCTGACCCAGAATCAAACAGGAGCTTTTGGTCCGAAGAACACTCCCCAACCCACTGAGCCACACCAGTCAGGGCAGTACTGATTTTAACCGGTTTTAGTGATTAAAGGCCTGACAGGTCTACAATGTGGCTCCCTACTGAAGGATTTTCGATCTGGGGGAACAATCCCAAGAACTGCCTTTGTATTACATTGAAACAAGCTTCCCATTTTCCAGTTTGAGAATGGGCAGAGCTTCTCAGTTTTTCTGAATGCCTAACGATTGCCAGATGTGGGGACAGAAGTAGGCCACATGCCTTCTCTACCCTTTATTGATAGGTTTAGCAAAAATTCGGTGTTCTTAGGCTTCTGGTTTGTGTTTAACCTTTAGGTTTAAGCAAAGTTACCACCTCTGCACACAAAAGGTTATTTCTCCAAGCCTCCAGCAGTCTCAAATCACACAGACTTTCTCATCACAGTTGAGAAAAAGCCTGACACGCGTTTTAAATCAGATCTCGAGATCTGCGCAATGGGAAAGCTGCTCTGTGAGGAGCACGCAGTGCTGGAGCCCAATGACCCTTGTGGCACGCTGTGGGAAGGTGGCCTTGACCGCTCTCCTGCCAAATCAGCCAATGGGCTTCACTCGGAATTAAGGCTTGGCAACTGTAAATGGCCGGACAGTGAAGGTTTTAGTCTTGGGCCATTTTTTAAAACCACTTGACAAATGTAAAATTTGTTCTCCGCTCACATGCCTTACAAGCTAGCTGCGTTACTCCTGATTTTAAAAACAGCATGGGGGTTGGGGGTTGGGGGTTGGGGGCTGAGTGGAGGGGGACAAAGTGGGAGAAAGGGAGGGAATGGTGGGCATGCGTAGTGGCAAAAAATTTTTTTCAAATAAAAATACAGTGTGGGGAAAACGAAGGTTCAGTTGTTCATATGGAAAATAATAATACAAGAATAAACTTTCGCACAGAACTGTAAACCTACCTTTGCCTCACCGTGTACTTAACGAAAGCAAACAGCGTGTACACTTAAACCCAAGTAGTTTTTTGAAACTCCGAGGGCACGCTTACCTCTAAGATAGCCTTGCCTGGCAGAGATCTTCTGTGAAACCACAGGTACTGGGCCAGGACCACGGCACAGGGCCAAACGTACATGCCATACTGGCGATGCAGGACCTGAGGAGAGAGTGTGTGTATTGTCAGTAACTCCCGCTGGAATCTGAACGCTCGCTTGCACAATGGCTGGGTGCCTGGCACTGACACCCATTACAAAATGACTCCCCAGTGCACACCTTATGGGAGGGTATAAAACCGTACTCCCCTGTGGTAATAAGCACTCTTCACTCATTTCTTTATTCAATAAGCATTTATTTGGAGATTCGGTGGCTTAATAGCTATCTAGGCTGAGGATGCAACTCTCATGGAGCCTATGTATCCTTCTAGGGAGAGACAGGCAACAAGTAAGCAAATAAAGGTATTTTTGGTTTGTGAGAATGCTATCGACACAATAAAACGATGATGTCAGAGTATTGGGAGGGGGGTGCAGGGTGCAGTAGCCACGAGGTAGCTGCCCTACATAGGGAGGAAGGATGATTCAGACAGAGGCCCCAAGGCAGGGACAGACGCCTCTTGCTGGACAACAGAAAGCCAAACCTAGGGGTTGGAGGCAGGGCTTTGCAGTGCACGCAAGAGGTCACAGGGAAGGCAGGGACCAGACCTAGGGGGTCTTATAGGCCACAGGAAGTTTAGCTTTTTATTATTTTGTAGTAGTTTATTAAATTGCATTTTTAGCTTTTATTTTAAACGCAAGATGATACTGGAGGACTTCAAGCACAAGCACAACTTGGTATGCAAAGGGAACAATATGGCCCTAGGAAGACCTCCTAGAAGAGGTTTGAGCGGGCCTGCGTCCTGAAGGGCTGAAGAAGGCAGGCAAGTTCACAAAGCCTTTGAAGAGGCATAGAGTTGTGAGGGCGTGGTGTTGAGCAAGGCAAGACAGCCCCGCTCACAACTCTGCAATGAGCCTGCCGAGCTCAAACTCCAGGTCTGTAATTTACTAGTTGTGTGACCTCACTCAAGTTACTTAAGTCTGTCCTTTAGTTTCCTCAACTGCAAAATACTATCTCCTAGGGTGGTCAGGAAAATGCAGTGCAAACTACCGAAGCACCAAGTACTTATTGTACCAAGCACACAGTAAGCATACAGCCAGCAATTTTTAAACCAGAAGTCTTTGCTTTCTCAAAGGGCGCCCCTAGCGGGGTGGTAGGAAGGGGGCTGAAGTTACAAAATATCAAAGGTGAAGCAACTTAAGGTCTGAACTTAACCCAATCAACAAGAACGTTAGTGCCTAACATACGTAAGGTACTGTTCTAACCGTAAGCGGGGCGGCACGAGTGAGAGACCAAAATGCCCGCCCGGGTAGCTTTTACCCAGACGGGCAGTGACGGAGTTCTGACCAGAGTGAGCTGTGCAGATAGAAGAAGAGGCCTCTATTCTCACAGGGAGGACCTTCACCCCCTCAGTTTGGGAAGAAATCCAAACGGGTATTTCAAGGTGAAGGCCTTAGAAACTATCAGAAATGGGTCCCACGGGAGCTATTTTTCACCTTTAAGCTGTTATTACTAATATCTACGTCACAGGCTGCTGTTAAAGCCAAATGAAACAGTACAGCGTAAAAGTGCTTTGAGAATCGGACGCATGTGAAGCACAATTATGAGTTTTGGGGCAACCGTGAGCTGAAAGGAAGGCGTGAATACCAACCCGAAAACTTTACTTAGGTAGAGAGGGTTAGAACCCCCGGTCCCAGGCAAAGATTAATTAAGAAGCCCTTCGAGAAGACCAATGGCAATATTAGGTATCAAGAATCCCACTTTTCTGGCAGGAATATTCGGTGTGGAGAGGCTCCCTTCCTGGCAAGGTCCCCAGATTCCTTACTGAAAGACACGTAATACTCCAAGGCTTCATACCAAGGCTTTTGCTCGGTCCATCCCCAGGCAGGAAGCCGCGGACCGCCGCCCGCCGCCCGCCGCCCGCCCCCACCACCCAGACGGGCTGGAACTGCTCCTGAGGCAGGTGGGGCGTGCAGGACTGGAGACCCTTCCTGGCGGGTGCAGCCGCACGCACCTGCGGGACACAGACCTCCAGCACCGCCCCCTCCGCTCCGGGCTCGTCCGAGAACCGAAAGCGCTGGGCGAGGACCACGTGACCTCGGAGACCACGGTCGCCCTGAGGAGTGTCGGTGGCCCCCGGGAGGGCCGGCAGCAGCGGATGGCGTCGCGCGGCCAGGCTGCCCGCGCGGGGCCCCTGGGCGCACAGAGGTCGCTTCCCCGGCACCACGTGGCCTTGCGCGGGGCCCGCGGGGCCCCTAAAGCTCTACGGCAAGAGTGGGGGAAAGCACCCCTCGGGCGACTGACTGACGGCACGGGGAGAACACACCCGGGGCCAGGCAAGTGAGACAGAGTGAACAGAGGGCCGCGCGGCGCGCCAGCGGAAGTTGGCGGCGGAAATGCAGCGCGCGGCCGGAGGTGACGTGAGCGGAAGCAGGCGTAAGAGGGACGGCCCCAGTGAGGCGGCGCCTGGGCAGGCCGGACCTTCCCAACATGGCAGAAACCCGGCGTCTGTGAAGGCGGGCTCTGGAGGCGCCGAGGCCAATGGCGGACCAGGAGAGGCCGGGGGGCGGGGAAGACGGCAGCCGCAAGCCCAACCCGAAGCCCGGGAGGTGGTTGGGGAGTGAATATTCTGGAAGGAGGCTTTAAAGGCGTAGGGCGTTTAAGGGCGGCCGCCGCCCGGGTCGGGTCGGGAAGGGGCGCGTTGGTGGCCGGAAGCGAGCTGCACCGAGGTCGTCGCGGAACCAGCTGGTGACCCCGCAGGATGAACCACAAGAGCAAGAAGCGGATCCGCGAGGCCAAGCGGAGTGCGCGCCCGGAGCTAAAGGACTCGCTGGACTGGACCCGGCACAACTACTACGAGAGCTTCTCGCTGAACCCGGCGGCCGTGGTGGTGAGCGTGCGGGGACCGTGGGCCGGGCATGTGCGTCCTCGTGCGGTCGCGCACCTCTGCCGGGGCACAGTCCGCTGGCCCCAGGCGCGGCACCCCGGGGTTCCGATGGGCTCACCCACACCTGGCTGAGGTCGGGATCCTCGGGGCCATGGTTCCAGGGAGTGTCTCCTTTTTCCCCTGCTGGGGCAACTGGGCTCTCACACGTTTGGCGACCTCAGAGAGAACTCTTGTCGCCTCTTGATGTCCTTGGACGGCGAGGCCCTCGGGGACCTGGCTGTCAAAGGCCACAAAACCGGGAGATTCAAAGCCACCCATGATGCGGTGGTTCAGGCTACAACGTGCTCGCAGTCACGGAGGTTCTTCCCCCGCCCCCCACCGAAACCCATAGAAGCCAGAACAGAAATCTGTCTCTTGAAATACGTCATTGTTAATTGGCCCTGGGAATACCCTTATTTGCTTGACTTTTTTTTTTTAACTGGGTAGGTCTTTTCTGATTTCCTCAGGATAATGTGGAGAGGGCAGACGCACTCCAGCTGTCCGTGGAAGAATTTGTGGAGCGATACGAAAGACCTTACAAGCCCGTGGTTCTGCTCAGCGCCCAAGAGGGCTGGTCCGCGCAGGAGAAGTGGACTCTGGAACGCCTAAAAAGGAAGTACCGCAACCAGAAGTTCAAGTGTGGGGAGGATAACGACGGCTACTCCGTGAAGATGAAGATGAAATACTACATCGAGTACATGGAGAGCACTCGGGACGACAGCCCCCTGTACATTTTTGACAGCAGCTACGGTGAACATCCCAAAAGAAGGAAACTTTTGGAAGACTACAAGGTGCCCAAGTTCTTCACGGATGATCTCTTCCAGTTCGCGGGGGAGAAGCGCCGGCCCCCTTACAGGTGAGGCGCCCTGGCAGCGTCCTCTGCGGCAGCACCTGTGGGCCCGCTGTCAGCTGCCCTTTCCGAGCCCGGCACTGGCACAGCGGTGATTTTTCTTCCTCTCCGTTAGGGGTCAGTCCACGCACAGTTCACTTGGCATTTCTGTGTCCCAAAGTTTATGTAGTCTTTGAAACAAAGATGACAGTGCAGTATATGAAGTTGCATACTTATTTTGTGCCTTGTGTGTGTATAGTTTAATTTCTCTTTCCGTCTTGGATCTGTCCATCCTTTAGGTGGTTTGTGATGGGGCCACCACGCTCTGGAACCGGAATTCACATTGACCCCCTGGGGACCAGTGCCTGGAATGCCTTAGTTCAGGGCCACAAGCGCTGGTGCCTTTTTCCCACCAGCACGCCCAGGGAACTCATCAAGGTGACCCGTGAAGAAGGAGGGAACCAGCAGGATGAAGCTATTACCTGGTTCAACGTCATTTATCCCCGGACACAGCTCCCCACCTGGCCACCTGAATTCAAACCCCTGGAAATCTTGCAAAAACCAGGAGAGACTGTGTTTGTGCCAGGTATAGATGAGCTGAGCCAGGGTCTTCCCTTGAATTTAGTGATTTGTCATTTTGGAGCAGAACTACCTATAAAGCGAGTCAAAGGAAACCCCTCTGGATGCGGACTGAACGAACTGGCCCGCACCCACCTCTGACAGTGACAGGTCACTGTGCCGGCGAGTTCTGAGGGGGCCGCTGCCACCTTTCTTACCACCTAAATGCATAATGATATGGGTTAACTTTCTGCATATAGAGTTCTACTCATTTTTATCCTTAGTGTTTACCTAATGCCTTCTGTGATCTGTAAATCGGGGTTTTGATACAATGTGGCACTGGGTGGGTCGGGTCAGGAAATGGTGACTTGGAGCTTAGTGGCAGGGAATCAGTCCCACACTCAGTGCCTCTAAGAGGTCACAGGTGGCAGCTGGAGGGATTTCGATCAGGCCTCCCCCACGAGAGGCCGAAGAACTTGCTGCCTTCGTGGTTGGATCACTGATTTGGGCAGCAGGAGAGGACACACTTTGTCCGCCCCTGTAGCAGGAAAGCGGCCGTAGACAATCCCAGACCGAGCGGGCACAGCCCTACTCCAGTGACAGGGACAGGTCCCCTGTGCCTCTGGGATCAGGAGGCGCTCCCTCGGGCTAGGAGCCCCCTGCTTCCGAAGTTCCCCTTAGATGCTGCGCGGAGTTGGTATTACAATGGCTGTGTCCGGAGCCCCGCCCCACTGAACTATTCGCTGGTTGGATTTCAGGAGGCTGGTGGCACGTCGTCCTCAATCTCGATACCACCATTGCCATCACCCAGAATTTTGCCAGCAGCACCAACTTCCCTGTTGTATGGCACAAGACGGTAAGAGGGAGACCAAAGTTGTCCAGGAAATGGTATAGGTGAGAGACATTTTCTTCTTTCTTTTGCTTTGCTCCGAAGTCCGCCGCAGAGATGAAATGGAAAGGGCCCGCTCTGCCCAGGCGGCCCGGCCGCGGCGGGGCTGCACGCGCTCTCAGGGTGCTTGCCCGCCTCGGGCGACGGGCAGAGGCTCTGCATGCTGACCAAAGACAGTCAAAACGTGGTTGGGATAGTTTCTCGTTTTGGGGGGAGGGTTGTTTGTTTTCCATCCTCCCCCCTCCCAGAGCTAGCGCTAGCAAAGGAAGCCGTTTTGTTTGGGTTTTATTTTGGGTGTTTCTTTTTCTTACCCAGAAGCGTTATTCCCATTTGAACTTACTGCCTTCAGTTCTTGCGAGTGAGGTCACTGCCCTGGAGACTTAGCTCCTTTGTTTATCCACAGAACAGATACAGCACGGGCAGCGGCAGTGCACGCCACCCCCAGCCACCCCGTGCCTCTGTGTCCCAACCCTGACCTGGAGGGACCAGCTCTCGGGGTAAGAGAGGGATGCCGGCTGGTTCAGTGCTCAGCCCCCCTGCTGAGAGGGCCAGCAGGGGTGGCGGCTCATCCTCCCCAGACTCGCAGGCACGTGAGGCCCACTCCTCCCTCCTGCAGGCTGCCGCGAGCTTCGACAGCCTGGCGTGCGGCAGGGTCTTTGTCCTTAGCCACAGCGGATGCCACGTAGCTCCTCGGGGGGGCTGCGGCCTCCAACGGTCCAGTTCCGCTTCGTCCCCCCTCTCTGTACTTGACACTTCTCATTTCTTGCAGACCTAGTCGTTTTCTCCCACAGACAGAGCCTCACCGGCCCGACTCCAGCCGCT
>PVKM010039844.1:0-13632 GCA_004027735.1 Carollia perspicillata | reverse complement strand
AGCATGGATGGAACTGGAAAGCATTATGCTGAGTGAAATAAGCCAGGCGGTAAAAGACAAATACCATGTGATCTCACCTATAACAGGAACCTAAACAACAAAACAAACAAGCAAGCAAAATATAGCCAAGGGCATTGAAATAGAAAACAGGATTACAGTAACTAGAGGGGAGAGGGGAGGGAATTTCAGGGGAAAAAGGGAAGGGATTACAGGAACAAGTATAAAGGACACATGGACAAAAACTAACAGGGGTGGAAATGGGAGGGAGGTGGGGAGCACTGGGGGGGTGGACTGGGATGGGAGTAAAAGACAGAACACTGTATTTGAATAACAATTAAAATAAAATAAAAAAAAGAAACTATTAAGGGACAGGATATCAATACAGATTTGGCTCCATTGATCATGTTCTTCATTAATATATTACATAGCCTGCCTAAAAATCGAATCACTGTTAGTAATATTACATATGAAGTGATTATTAGGAGAGTTTCGTGTTTTGATCTGAAAAAATTACCGAGGGGTGAATACACCCATGGATCATCCTCCAACCCTAGCACAGACCTTGGAGGGATTCTGGGTAGGGACTGTGAAGCCTATTTTTTATGGAGAAGTACTGAGGCTTGACTGAGGGAAAGGCCAGTCCCCAGGCTACCCATTGAGCTGGACCCCATGCTGAATACCTCACACACAGGGCTGTCACCCCCATGTGCTTCCCCTCAGTCATCAGGGTCTCTCCCAAGCACAGATTCACAGACACACAGAATCCTGGGGTAGGGGTGAGGGTAACTTACTCTACTCACTTTAGTGGGTTTTCTAGAAGTGTGATGGGGAGATGTAGTGACCTCAGGACTACAGATACCCTGCCAGGAGCCACACCAGGAGCCTGAAGCAGGCAGCCTCTCTGTGGGGTGTATGTCTCCATAGCAGCCATAGCTAAAGGGATCTACATGGAAGGAAGGTACTATCTGAGCAGCCTAAGAGTCCCACTTGCTGTTTAATGTCTCTGGCAATATCTAGTATATGTAACAATCCTGGTGAGAGGCTGGATGAGAAACAATAGGAGAAACCAGAATATAGGTAGAAGGAAGATGTGTAAATATATTAAGGACTGAGGTAATAATTGGGAAGGTAAGGTAACCTATTTCAGGTATTGTGGAACAACTAGAAGCAGCAGGAACCGTCTGTGATTCCATACAATAGGTCAGGGCTGGAGACACATCCCAGAACACTACGAAAGAGCCAGAGGAACCAGGGAACACTCACTGCAGTGATGTGAACAGTCAGAGAGACTATTAAACAGCCAGAGTGCCAGAGAATAGTCCTTATAGTTAAACAACAGCCAGAGAAGCTCAGGAACAGCAAACAGAAGAGGAAATCATCCCTAAATGTCATGCAACAGCTAAAACTACACAGGAGACAACCAGAGAGATAAGGGAACAATATTGGGTTCAGGGAACAGCCAGAGAAGGAAATAGTTGAAGGGACAAGGGAACAGTGTCTGGACTTGAGGAATTATCAAATATCTAGAGAGATCATAGACAACCTTGTATTTAGAGGATAGTCAGAGAGAGGTTCTACAAAACAGCCAGAGCAACAGGAAATAAACCCTTGGGATCAAACTATATCCCAAATACCAAGGAACAGTCTCTGAAGTGCAGAAAATAGAAAAATAAGAAAGCAACTTGGCCCTGGCTGGTGTGGCTCAGTGGATTGAGTGCTGGACTACAAACCGAAGGGTTGCCAGTTCGATTCCCAGTCAGGGCACATGCCTGGGTTCCAGGCTGGGTCCCCAGTTGGGGGCATGTGAGAGGCAACCACACATTGATATTTCTCTCCTTTCTTTTCTCCCTCATTCCGGAATAAAAACGAAAGAAAGCATTCTGAAAGACTGAGGAACCAGTAGAGTCCAAGGAACAATTGCAGGGATTAAAAAAACAGCCAACAAACCAATATACAAAGATCAAGAAACAATGATTGGCCCTATTATAGGGTAATCACAAAATGGGGGGAATAATTACAAAGATCAAAAACACTATACTGATGACTAGAGGGAATTCAACAGACATGAGAGCTAATACAGTACCAGCAGACATGGCTATGGGGACTCATGAGGGTCAAAGACACCGTATTGATGACTAATACAAGATCATCTGAAACCATGAAGGGTTCTAATGTAGGGTAGGTTCTAATGAGTCCCAGCACAGTGCCTTATGCTGCCACTCTTGAGGTCAATACATTGTACTAGTGTATAAGGAGAGACCAGCATCTGTAGGGATGGGGATAGTGAATGGGCTGATGCTGGGATGGAGACAAAATCACTTTAGTGGTGGCTAATGGCTTATCAACAGAGTGATACAGGGCTAAAATGGGGTCAGTGGACACTGAGTTGATTTTTTATGAAGATCAAAGATAATACTTGCAACCAAGATTAGCAGACACAGTGATGATACTAATTAATATAAGGTCAGCAGCACATACCATGACTGAGAAACATGAGGCAAAAACTAAACTAGTGGCTAGTTGTCAGCAGTCAGTGTTGAGACTAATATAGAGTTAGCATACACAGTGATGGGCTCAAAGGTATGGCCAGCATGCACTATACTGGGGCATTATTGCTTTTATTTATTTTTAAAATATTTATTTTTAGAGAGAGGGGAAGGAAGGGAGAAACAGAGGGAGAGAAACATCAATGTGAGAAACATCAATCAGTTGTCTCTCGCATACTACTTCAACTGTGGACTACACCTGCAACCCAGGCATGTGGCCTAGCTGGGAACAAATCCGTGACCTTCTGGTTTGAGGGACGATGCTCCAACCCACTGAGCCACACCAGTCAGGGTGTATTTAGACACTATTAGTGGGTAATGGGGATCAATAGGCACAGTGCTGAGAGTTAATGCATGGTCAGAAACACTGTGATTAGGACTTATGAGAATCAAAGACACTGTAGTCATGGCTAATGGGTGGTCAGTACGTGAGACTAGTGTGGAATCAGCAGAGACTGTGCTAAAAGCTCACATAGGTTAGTCTGTGCTGTTCTGGCTAAGTGGGGATCACCAGAATGATGGCAGCCAATGTGGCTTCAGCAAATACATGCTAGAGTCTCAGGGATGTCAAAGAATTTGTACTGTTGGCTAATGGAGGATCAACAGACACCATGATGGGAGCTAATGTGGGGCCAGCAGACTACTCAGGTTTGAATGGGTCAAAGACACAATACTAGTGGCTAAAAAGGGTGGGATTCAGTAGACATAGTAATTCAACTATGGAAATGACCAAAAACATGGTGCTGGGCCCTCAAGGTCATACCCTGTATTGCTGACTAATAAATCAGAAGACATTAAAGTATGGTCAACAGATACACTGACAGTACACTGATAGACTATAATGTAGGGTCAGAAGACACAGTGAGGATCACTATTTTAAAGAAAACAGACACCACTGGGTCCTCACGTTTAAAAAAACTTGAAAATTAGTAAATTGGGAATCAGAAGACAATGTGACAAGGTCATGTGAGTTCTGCAGACATTGTGCTAGGGCTCAGGAGGATCAAAGTCACCATATTGGTGGCAAATTGTGGAAAAGCAGATAAATATTACTGCAATTGTGCTATACTGTGGGTTTATGGGGGTCAAGACACTGTACTGGTGCCCAGTGGAAAATCAATAGACATAGTAATGAGAACTAATGTAGGATGAGCAGACACCATGATTAGAACACATAGGGTTAAATATCTTGTATGGCGCTGGCTGGTGTACCTCAGTGGATTGAGTGCTGACCTGTGAACCAAAGGGTCACTGGTTTAATTTCCAGGCAGAGCACATGCCTGGGTTGCAGACCAGGTCACCAGTAGAGGACATGTGAGAAGCAACCACACATTGATGTTTCTCTCCCTCTCTCCTTCCCTTCCCCTCTAAAGATAAATAAATTTTAAAAAATCTTAAAAAAAAAAAACCATAAAACTTAAGCAGAAGAAAAAAGTTAACAAAATTAAAGAACCACTCATAGTCTGGAAGATCTTTGCAACACACGACTAAAAAATAATTTTTATAGTCTTGTATATTAAAAAACAACAACAAATAACATTTAAAACAAGAGGTAAGCCTGATTGGAGTGGCTCAGGTGGTTGGGTATCATTCCGCAAAACAAAAGGTCACTGGTTCGCTTCCACATCAGGGCACATGCCTGGGTTGTGGGCCAGGTCCCTGGCCAGGGTGCATGTGAGAGGCAACCGACTGATGTTTCTCTCTCACATCAATGTTTCTCTCTCTTTCTCTCTCCCTTTCCCTCTCTCTAAAAATAAATAAAATCATTTAAAAAACCCCAAGAGGTCAAAGATAAACTGCCCATTAGAAAACAATGCCCTAGCTGGTGTGGCTCAGTGGATTGAATGCTGGCCTGTGAACCAAAGGGTTGCTGGTTCAATTCCCAGTCTAGGATACATGCCTGGGTTGTGGGCCAGGTCCTCAGTAGGGGGCATGGGAAAGGCAACCACACATTGATGTTTCTCTCCTTCTCTTTCTCCCCTCTTCCCCTCTGTCTAAAAATAAATAAAATCTTTAAAAAAAGAAAAAGAAAACAATGAGCAAAAGGATATGGATAGAGGGTATGAACAGTCAACGCACAAAACAAAAACCCAAATAGCCAATCAACAGAGAGGAAGATATTCAACTTCACCACTAATTAATAAAATCCAAATGAAACAAAAACAACGAGCTATTCCCTAAGGAGATCAGGACATATTTTCACACCAATGCAGGAGTCAAACTGTAATAGGTGCATTCTGTGTGCTCTGGTGATCAGATGGTCCAAATGGGCTTGATGAAATGGTGAGGGGAGTCTTCACAGAGAAACTTTCTCCACAGCATAAGGCAAGTGCTGACCTATGTGCATTCTCTGATGTTCTGTGAAGTGTGCTTTGCGGCAAAAGGCTTTCCCACATTCTTGACATTCAAAGGGCCTCTCTCCTGTGTGAATTCGCTGATGTTCAATGAGACGTATTTTCAAATAAAAGGCATTTCCACATTCACCACATTCATAAGGTTTATCTCCTGTGTGAGTTTTCTGGTGTTGACAAAGGGATTTCTTCATACTAAAGATCTTTCCACATTCACCACATTCATAAGGTTTCTCTCCTGAATGCATTCTCTGATGTTCGATGAGGCGTGCTTTAACATAGAAGGCATTGCCACATTTATTACAGCCGTAAGGTTTCTCTCCTGTGTGAATTCGCTGATGTATCCCAAGAGATGAGTGCACCCTGAATGATTTTCCACATTCATTACATTGATAGGGTTTTTCACCTGTGTGAGTTCTTTGATGATTATTGAGAGTTGTCCTCATTCTAAAGAATTTCCCACATTCCTCACATTTATAGGGTTTCTCGCCTGTGTGAGTTCTCTGGTGTTGATTTAGGGATTTCTTTGCACGGAAGTTTTTCCCACAGTCACCACATTCATAGGGTTTCTCCCCGGTGTGAGTTCTCTGGTGCTGGGTAAGGGATATTTTAACACGAAATTTTCTCCCACATTCCCTACACTCATAGGGCTTCTCCCCTGTGTGAGTTCTCTGATGAATCGTGAGGGTTGCCTTCTCAGAAAAGGTTTTCTTACATTCAGTACATTCATATGGTCTCTCTCCCGTGTGTGTTCTCTGATGTAGAATGAGTTGTGACTTCCTACCAAAAGATTTCCCACATTCATTACATTCAAAGGGCTTCTCCCCTGTGTGAGTTTTATGATGAGCAATGAGGTATGATCTTGCACTAAAGGTTTTTCCACAGTCATTACATTTATAGGGTCTCTCGCCTGTGTGTACTCTCAGATGTTCAATAAGGTTTGATTTCCTACAGTAAGTTTTCCCACATTCATAACAGTCAAAGGTTTTATATATTGTATGTGTTCTTTTATGTCCAACAAAGCCCATTTTCTTGTAGAAAACTTTCCCATATCCATTATATTCAAGAGTTTGATCCAAAGACTGACTCTTCTGATGCTGAAGAAGGTCATTATCATGCCTGAGGCCATTGCCCCCAACAGAATTGTTGTCACAAAGCAGTGAGAGAGATCCTTTTAAAACAAATTGGACCATATCACTCACTCAAACCCCAACTTGGCTTTCCTTGTCACAGTATAAAATTACATTGCTTAACACAGCCTATAAAACTCTACATAGTTTGGCCTCCAGCTAATGTTCTGATATCACTTCTTAACACTATCACCACCCACACTTAAGCTACACTGCCCTCTTTGCTATTGCTAGGATATATCACTCAGAGTAGGCTTGGCACTTACTAATCTCTGTGCCCAGAATATTTAAAATCTACATGGCTACATCTCCCTCACTTCACTGATATTGCTGCAACGATGTTAACCTTACCAGAAAGTCTTCCCTCATCACATTCCTTAAAAGTTCATACCTTGTCATTGGCTATCCTTCTTATCTTGCATTGATTTTCCTTTCACTACCAAACATTATGTATTTGTTTACTTCTGGTGTATTGCCCTCATGTAGAATTGCAAGCTCCAGGAGAAGAGATATTAGTTTATTCATGGCAGACCCCCATACCTGGAACATGACCAGCATATATTTGACACTCATGAATGTATGAATGAATGCCCACAACAGAAGGCATCCAAGGCAACAGAAAGAAGGAAGGCATTGAGAATACTAAAGAGACTAGCTAAGGATAAATGTCAAAGATGAGGCAGGCAGAGATTGATTAGTAATAAATAACCACAAAAATCAAGATAAAATAGGAAAGAGCACTTAAGTGTGAGCATGATATTGGGATATGTGATTTAGACATCTGAAGCATACAGACCTTCTGTCCTCCAGTCATTTTCAAGGAACAAGGGCCTCTAAAGAAAGATTCCTGAAAAATACTGCCAAAAGGTAACCTTAGACCTGAATTCCTGGGCTCTTATCTCCCCTATTACTCATATGTCCAGTTCTTGCTCACTCACCTGGGTAACCATGGCCTGAGGATTCCTCCTCTAATACCCATAGCTCTTCTTCTCGCTCCAACTTGAAGATCATCTCTGGTTTGGCCACGCAGAGGCCTGTTAATGGGAAATGGCACAGGACGTGGGCCAACTTGTCTGAGCTTTAGGGCCTCTGATGGAGGAGGAAGGTGCATCTTCATGAGCTGCACAAGGAAGGGGGCCCATTTAAACCTTTCAGTGGGGGAAGTAAGAACATACACGCTCTTCCTGGTGCCCCAAACTGATCAATCATCTGTGATCCTTGAATCTAAAACTAAAGTATCATTAAACTCTACAAAGGCTGTACACATACAGCAACCAAAAAAGGAAACACATGATACAAGGAGTTACATGGACAATAATCCTCACCCACAGATGCCAAGTTGCTGTAGTTCTCCAGCATCACATCCTTGTGCATAGTCCTCTGAGCAGGGTCCAATTGCTGCCACTCCTGTCTAGTAAAATCCACAGCCACGTCCTCAAAACACACAGATCCCTGTAACGACAATCTGCAATGATCAGAATGGGACACATGGAAAAGATGTTTGGGAATTAATTCTGTCAATAGCACTATTGAGAATTGACTAGGAAAACTACACGAGGCACATCTCCCTGTCTTGCTTGATATTATACTTTGTGGGGGCAGAGGGACCCAGAACAGCCCTTTTTCTATGTTACTTTATAAACTCATGAAGAAAAGACTACATAATACTGAGTTAACACTTTATACTTTGACCTGCCCCAGTTGTGGGGAAAGAAAAAGGAAAAAGGAGGAGTGCCTGCTCTCAAGGAGCTCATACCCCAGTAAGGATACTTGTATATGAACACATCCCTGTGATGAGCTGTTACAGGAGCTATATTGGACATGTATACAGGGTGCAATGGGTTTTCATAAGGGAAGGAACCAGATTGCATTTTGTGTTACGAGACTGAACTTCACTTGGGGAGGCACTTTGAATCCTTAAATAAGAATATTATCTCTCTCATGAATATGGGGCAATAGCATAAGAAAAGGCAGGAAAACACAAAACACAGATAGTGAGTTATAGAATTACGTAGCACAGAATGACAGGAAAACAGTACTTCAAGCTGTGGTGAGATAAAAGGCTATAGCAGCAATTTCAACTGGTGTGCCACAAGTATTTTTAAAACATGCAATACCTGACTATTCAGTCAGAAGCACTGACCTCTTTTCCCTTAGACTATCAAATAAAAAATAAAAAAAGCCAACACAATAGCCATCTAGTGTGAATGAGTCAAAATTATACATATTTTTCTCAGATTGGCCAAAAATTTTTTTTGGTGTGCTGCAGAATTTTAGTTATTAGTTCATGTGTGCCATGAGATGAAAAAGGTTGAAAACTGCTAGGCTATAGAAACATTCAGGGGCCAGACAGTGGAGGGATTATCAACTTTTTTTTCTATAGATCATCAGTCTCCAAAATACTTGACTCTCTATACCATCAGAATATTTTCTGACCTTCCCACAATATATTTATCTTTATAAGTTACACAGAATAGTATCAAGTGGGAGACAGAGAGACAATATTACCCCCAGGATAATGGTATGAGCAGCTGAGTTGAGGCTGGTGCCATATATCGAGATTAGCAAAACAGACAAGAACAAGTGTTGGCAAAAGGAGAAATTGAGATAGATCTTGGACCTGAGTTAGTGTTTGTGCTACATACTAATAGAGATGTCCAGCTGGCAGGTGATTCTGGAGCTCAGGAGAGAATGCTAAGATAGACCAATAATTGCAAATACTGAAGGAGGCATGCTAGTACTGAAATATACTAAGAGTAGATTTCAGGTGCACTCAGCATACAAAAAAGGGTAACTATGTGAGGAGATATGTTAATTAGCTTAACAACAGTACCCATTTCACTATGTTAATATATGCATATCAAGTCATCACGTTGCATACTTTAAATATATACAATTTGGGGTGAGGACTGAGGAAAGGTTTATTAAAGATTTATTGATCAAGAAGGCACCAACTGAGAAGATAGGAGCCCTAGTGGTACCTCAAATCCATCTTCAGAAAGTACAGACTTCAATTTTTTTCTAGTATTTTCTCTACTAAAAAAAAGAAATGAAAATACAGACTTCAGGCTTCACTTATATCAAGGAAAGGAAAAATGGGAGGAGCTGTTTTTGTAGAACTAAAGCCACAGGCAAAATTCCTCTAATGATTAACCTGTCTACGTACAAGACTAAGCAGAAACTATCAGCCTGAGGGCGATGGGAACAAAGCAGGCTTAAATAACATGGAATCAGAGAGAGACTAAGCTTTCACTATGTTACAATTCCCCCCTTTTTTGTTCATTCCTCAGTCTTGAGGGAAATAGGGCAATCAGTAAATATATATATAATTTTTATAAATAAATAAGTAATAACAAGAAAGAAAAAAGGGTTAACTAAGTGTACTATAAAAAAGTATTAACTCAAAGGTAACCCCCAGCATAAAAATGTAAACCTTCTTAATCACCAAAAAAAATTTAGAGGAAATACTCTAAATTTCCTCTAGAATGAGAATGGTTTACATGACATCGATGTAACCTGGCAGCCAAGGACAGTGGACTGGAATGCGCATGTGTGAAGAATGACAACTTCACTGAACTAGTCAGTGGGGGCAATAGATGCTATTGAGTGAGCATGTGTACTATGTGGCTGTTGCATTCAAAATGAGCAAGTAAACCAATGAATCTGCATCAGATTTTATGTCAAGCTTGAACATTGTTCTGCAAAAACTATTCAGATGATTCAGAAGGCCACTGCTATGGGCAACTGGTGATTGGCAGCTTCATCACAACAACACATTCGCTCACACATCACGTCTTGTGCAGAGTTTTTTGGCACAACATCAAATCACCCAGGTGACTCAGCCCCACTACAGCCCAGACTTGACACTGTGATTTCTGGCTTTTCTCAAAACTAAAATCACCTTTGAAAGGGAAGAGATTTCAGACCATCGATGAGATTCAGGAAAATATGATGGGGCAAGTGATGTCAATCGGGAAAACTGTGTGAGGTCCCAAGGTGCCTACTTTGAAGGGAACTGAGGTGTCATTGTCCTCTGTACAATGTTTCTTGTATCTTGTATCTTCTTCAATAAATGTCTCTATTTTTCATATTACATGGCTGGATACCTTCTGGACAGACCTCTTATAACAAATACACATAGTAATTACAAAATATTTAAAATAAGAAAATTGAGACAAAAAATATTTGTATTATTTATATTACCAAACAGTAATATAAATAAATGTGTATAGGCTTACCTCACCTATTAAAAGAAAAAAGGTTTTCCCATTGCCTCATAAAGCAGAACCCAACACCATGCTATGTATACAAGAAACAAGCTTAAAACACAGTCATTCTAAGCAACTAAACAAACAAGCAAGCAAAATATAACCAAAGACATTGAAATAGAAAATGGGATGACAGGTATCCAGAGGGGAGAGGGGAGGGAATTTCAGGGAAAAAGGGAGGGGATTATAGGAACAAGTATAAAGGACACATGGACAAAAACTAAGGGGGGTGGAAATGGGAGGGAGGTGGGAAGCACTGGGGGGGTGGACTGGGACGGGAGTAAACGACAGAAAACTGTACTTGAATAACAATTAAAATTTAAAAAAAAGAAAAAAGAAAAAAAAACCCACAGTCATTCAAAAAGGCTAAAATTAAAGAAATGGACAAAGATTTACCAAGTTAAGACAATATAAAAGCAGGGATTAAAATCCTGGTAACAGATCAAGTAATATCCAAAAGTAATTATATCAGACAATGTAGGATACTTTGTAATGTTAAAAACCTTGTCCACAATGAAGATATAACAATAAAGACATTTGTGAATACCTATGCACAAAGTAACACAGCAAAAGCCTATATTAACCAAAACCTACAGGAATGCAAGAAGAAATAGAAACACTCTCTAAAGGGAGACTTTTAACATACTAGATTAAGTGGACAAAAAAAATCAGTAATGCTATATAAGAACTAAACAAAGTAATCAATAATGTGGAACTTCTATTTTTGTAATAAGTTTATTGGTTTTAGAGAGAGAGGAAAAGGAGGGGAGAGAGAGACAGACAGACATCTATATGAGAGAAAAACATCAACTGGTCACCTCCCATATATGTCCCAACCAGGTATGAAACCCACAACTTAGGTATGTGCTCTGACTGATAATTGAACCTGCAGCCTTGTGGTATATGGGAGGATGTTCCAACCACCTGAGCCCTACTGGCCAGGGCAATAATGTAGAACTTTTGGATGTGTGTGTGTATGTATGAGGGGGGACCCAAAAATGGAGTTTATTTATTAAAAATTGTGTTTTTATTTTTACATGTTTAAACTTAGGTCACCTTCAAAGTACTCTCCATTTGATGCAATACACCTATCAATACATTTTTTCCCACTGTTTAAAATTTTGAACTCATCAATTTGATGCCTTTTAGTGATTCTGCCATTTTTTATTTCACCTCTTCCACATCGGCAAAACGTTTCCCTTTGAAGACTTTTTTTATCCAGGGTAACAAAAAAAAGTTGCTGGAGGAAAGATGGGATGAATAGGGAGCTTGGGGTATGGGGGCATGCTGTTTTTGGTAAAAAACTGCTGAACAGTCATTGCAGTGTGGGCAGGTGTGCCCATTAATCACCCACCTTGAAATGGGCAAACACATTGAAAGAGTTTTCAGGGAAAAAAACTCACTGAAGCTGAATGCAGCCTCTCAAAACAATGCCAGCTAGTAAACTGATACAGATGGGGTCCTAGAACACTTACCTAGTGAGGGAAGCCTGTACTACAAGGGGCCTGCCCTATAGAATGTAATTATGGTTTTTTTTGGGGGGTCCCCACATATATATATAAAATACTACATAAATATCTACTCACTGGGTTGTATACCTGAAACTAATACAAGGGTGGGCAAAAGTAGGTTTACAGTTATTTGTATGGGAAATAGTACAATAATTAATAAATAATAATACAATAAACTGTTTCATTTATTTACAACTGTAAACCTAGTTTTGTCTACCCCTGTACAATATTGCATGTCAACTATAATTGAAAAAATAGAAATTATTTAAATGTTAGAGTGGATATTGATTTTGAAAAATTTCTAGGAATCAAATCAATGTATTTCATTTGTTTTTTATGTATGCATAATAGTGAACTTGATTAAAATCTATGTTTAAACATCAAAAAACTGTAGTACATTTACAGAATGGGATACTATGCAGCAGAAAGAAAAAAGGAACTCCTACCCTTCACAACAGCATAGGTGGAACTGGAGAACATTATGTGAAGTGAAACATTATGTGAAGTGAAATAAGTAAGCTAGGCGGTAAAAGACAAATACCATATGATCTCACCTTTAACTGGAACATAATCAACAAAAGAAAAAAGCAAGCAAAATATAACCAGAGACATGGAAATAAAGAACAAACTGGACTTCCGGCCAAGATGGAGGCGTAGGTGGAAACACTGTAGCTCCTCTCACAACCAAGATTAAGGACAACAAATATTTATAAACAATAACACAACCAGAACACAGAAAATTGAAATACGGAAGTCGACAACCATTCAACCTGACCGGTAAGAGGGGCAGAGTCCCCAGCTGGCAGAGAGGGAAAGCAGCAGGAAAACGTGGTGGCTGCTGGGCTCGGGAGCGCCGGGCGGCATAGGTGGCATGGAGCTTGCAGACCCCAGACGCGGGGAGGAGACCGGAGGAGAAGAGCAGAGCATGCAAGGCACGCAGGGCAGTTGGCCAACCGTGGACACACATTCGCGTGCAGATAAACTAGGCAAGAGTGGGCAGTGAGACGGACCGCACAGCGCAGGGCCCCAGCAACAGGAAATAAAGCCTAAAAACACCGATTGAAAAGGTGCCGGGAGAGGATCCCAGCCTCACAGGAGAGGTCGCTGGGGAGACCCACGGGGTCCCGGAGTGTGCATAGGCCCTCCCACCTGAGAACCAGCGCCAGGGGGCCCCAGTTTGCTTGTGGGAGGCAGCAGAGGGGACGCAAACTTGAGAGAGCGTGGAACGGGTGCCATTGTTCCCTCTCTGACCCCGCCCCCACAGACAGCGTCACAACTTGGCAACTAGGCTGCCCCGCCCTGGTGAACACCTACGGCTCCGCCCCTCATACGCAACAGCCGCCACCTGACCAAAAATGACTCAAACAGAAGAAAAGCTCAGAGTCCCAGAGCCAATACTTTTGAGTAAGCAAGAGATAGCCGACCTATCAGATGCACAGTTCAAAGCACTGGTAATCAGGATGCTCACAGAATTGGTTGATTTTGGTCGCAAATTAGATGAAAAAATGAAGGCGTTCATAAGTGAAACGATGGAACATGCACAGGGAACCAGTATTGATGGGAAGAAAACTGGGACTCAAATCAATGGAGTGGACCAGAAGGAGAAACAAACAACCAAGCAGAAAACAATGAAGAAACAAGAATTCAAAAAAATGAGGAGAAGCTTAGGAACCTCCAGGACATCTTTAAACGTTCCAACATCCAAATTATTGGAGTACCAGAAGGGGAAGAGGAAGAGCAACAAGTGGAAAACTTATTTGAACAAATAGTAAAGGAGAACTTCCCCAATCTGGCAAAGGAAATAGACTTCCAGGAAGTCCAGGAAG
>PVKM010039843.1:0-13629 GCA_004027735.1 Carollia perspicillata | reverse complement strand
GTCTGGGGTCTGCAAGTTCCACGCCACCTACGCCGCCCGGCGCTCCCAAGCCTGGCAGCCACCACATTTTCCTGCCCGGTTCCCTCTCTGCCACCTGCCGACTCTGCCCCTCTTACCGGTCGGGTTGAATGGTTGTCAACTTCCGTATTTCAATTTTCTGTGTTCTGGTTGTGTTATTGTTTATAAATATTTGTTGTCCTTAATCTTGGTTGTGAGAGGAGGTACACTGTTTCCACCTACGCCTCCATCTTGGCTGGAAGTCAATCTATTATTTTTAAGTTTTATAGTTTCATTCTGCTGTGTCAAATTATAGATTTTATTTATCCTGTTAGCAACTAATTTAAATTCTTTAATATATGGATTGGTGATTTTCACCCATTGTCTTTTCAGATACTGCTTCTGCCCTATTTTCTCTCCCCTTTCCTTGCAGAACTTTATTAAATGCTTGCTAGACCTTCTCCTCCTATCCTCTATGTTTCTAAATCTTTCTCATGTATGATATTTTTGTTTCTGTACTTCATTTGAAGTAGTTTATTTAGTACTATCTTTTAATGAACAAATTTTCTCTTTTAACCTGCCCGTAATATTTCTAGGACTCTGGAAAGAGTACAAATGTAAGGCTACATTAGCATGTAAGGTAGCATGTAAGGCTACATGCTATGTGTTATTAGAAATCAAGCTAGCAAAGAAATAAGTAAAATATATTCCACCCTCCTATCTTGATGAAGGCCAGGTTTGAATTTAAAATTCTTGGATACCACAGCTATGGCCTCTGTTACAACAGCACAGAGACAGCTGACTCCTAACTGCAAGCCCGAAACTCCTCTCTTTCTACTCTGGGCTCCATATCCCATTGTAAGGGATATCAAGTGTACGCATTTAGACCGCCAACCTACAAATCCAAATTCTGTCCATTATCCCCCAAGAACCTTTTCTTGGCAACTCCCTGAGGACTCAGTCTACCCTCAGGAGAGAGACCTGGGAGGAACTAGAAGCAGGCTCAGGACCATTTGAGCTGAGAATCTCAGGGTCTGTGGGGCCAGGAGTATGATCTAGAAGGGAGCATATAGACGCCATGTGACTGGCCATATTCTTAGCCATGAAGATTCATTGTGGCTGGCTGAAAGCCAGAGACAACCCCAAAATACAGGGCCTAAGGCTGTATAAGGCAAGTACTATACTGCTCTCTGTAGCGAGGGTGAACCCATCGTTGAGTTTTTAATTTTACACACTATATTATTAATTTCTGTAAGTTCCAGTTGATTCTTTTTACAGTCTGCTATTTTAGTCATATTTTCTGTTCCTTCTTTTATTTTTTTAAACATGTTAACCACATTTATTTTATATCCTGAGTTCGATGATCCCTATATCTGAAGTCTTTGTGGATCTTTTTCTGCTATTTGTTGTTTTGGTTGGTTGGCTCTTGCTTCTTGTGCTTTCTTTCTTTGTGTTTTCTGATGTTTGAGCTCATATTTCTAGAAATTCATCTATGTGAAATTTCTCAAAGCCTGCAAGAAGGATGATTTCCTATAAAAAAGATTGCTTCTCCCAGGCACCTAAGTATATAAGAAGCCTGGGACAACTTTAAATCAAATTTTAAGACCATATTTTTATAAACCATCCAGATACTGAAATTTTATGCTGAAAAATCCTTGTGAGGGCTCACTTGTGATTGAATATTCTCATATTTGCCTCCTCATTCCTATCCCACTCAGTCCCATAGTTGTTGGGTAATTTCCAGGAATGGAGGTAGATTTCTTACAGCAAGGATTTATTGGGAGGTTTCATTTTTAAAATTCTGGTCTATAGTAGGCCTTGGGCTCTGTGTCTTGTCATTTGACCCCATAAAGCTGTAAAAATTTATCAAATTAGGCTAATGTTTTCTAGGTTCTCACCATCTTTTGTCTTAAGTATTCCTTACTTTCTTGCCAGCTCATTAAAACAAGAAGAAAGATTTTTTTATCTAGTATTTTTAGATGTTTTTGAAAGGTTGCTTGGGGTACCTAGCCTGATTTATTACTATAAAAGTCTTACACAATCTTAATATTTGTCCAATTTATCTATTTTTCTTAATGCCCACTGTGAATGAATTGGCTCACACATGTGTAACTTTTGGCCCATCCAAAAGCCTTCTAACTGCATTCCCTGCATCTAGTCTCCACCCTGCCTCTTCTCTCCATCTCCCATCCTTCCTTCTTTCCTTCCTTTGTATCACCAAGGGTCTCGGCAGGAAACAGAATTTATCCAAGTAGTTCAAATGAAAATAATTTAATGAAAGGATCAGTTACAGAAGGAGTAGCACAGGTAAGGGAGCAAATCACAGTTGACAATACATTTAGAGATTAGCTACAGAGGAGATGCTAAAGAGACAAAGGGAGAAAATAAAGTTCGCAGAACCCACTGAAAGGTAGGGTCATGGAGGAGGGGCCACCTGACGGGAGCTATAATCATGGAGAGATGAAGTTACTGCTGGACTCTATCATCGAAGGAATGGGGAAGAAATGCCCAATTTCCCTTTCCACCGGCCTTCTGATAACTTTGCCTAGGCCTTTCTTTGGTTATAGCCAATAACATGGAAGTCCTCAGAGAAGCTGAGATAAATCCACTCAGGCATAGAGCTTGACACAGAAGGGCAGGAAATGAGTCCAAGGGCTAAAGAAAATGGCACCAGCCTTTCTTCAGACTACTTGGAAAGGTCAATTGTTTAATATGCTAATCATATAATACCATCATCCTACTTAAAATCTGTCAGTGGATTCACATCATCTTCAGCACTAAATCTAAACTTAGATATGTGATTTCACTGCTATTTATGTCTTTATTCCCCAGGTCCTGTCTTAGCTTACAGCCATTCTGAATTAATATATTCTTATTTTTTATTTTATAATTATTATTTTGCAAGAGTAAGAATTTTATTTGTAGCCCAAATGAATAGTCCATGTGTACACAATGAAATTTAAGAGAAAATAGAGCCCTGGGTAGTGTGGCTCAGTTGGTTGGAGCATCATTCATGAACTGAAAGGTCCAGTGTTTGATTTCTGGTCAGGGCACATGCTTAGGTTGTAGGTTTCACTCTGGTTCGGGCAGGTGCCAGATGCAATTGATGGATGTTTCTTTCTCACATCCATGTTTCTTTCTCTCCACCCCCTCTGTTTCCCCTCTCTCTAAAATCAATAAACATGTCCTCAGATGAAGATTAAACAAAGAAATATAGGAATTAGAGATTTTTATTGCTAATTTTCAAAACTTTAACACGGAGGTAAGCAAGTTTACACCATAAATACTAGTAAAAACTGAGTGAGATTTACAAGTATCTTTCTTACCCCCCCTTTTTATTGAATTCATTGGGGTGATACTGGTTAACAAAATTATACAGGTTTCATGTACATAATTCCACAACACATCTGTACACTGTATTTTGTGTTTACTACCCAAGTTTCTCACAGTTTTTGACAGAATGGGATTACAGTACCTTTTAACAATTTAAACTTTTTATTTTAAGTTCTGCCTAAGATCCCACATGAAACCTCTTTAAGGCATTTCCCCCCTAAAAACTGGTATATATGAGCAGGTACCCAAAAAATCCCCAAAATTATCTTTTTGAGGGAGGGTCCCATGTAGTACAGAATTCCCCCAGTAAGTGAGTGTTCTAGGAGCCCGTCTGTATCCGTGCACCAGCTGGCATTTTTGGGTGAGGCTGTGTTCAGCTTAAGTTAATTTTTTTGAAGACTCTTTCAACAAATTTGCCAGTTTCATGATGGATGATTCACAAGCACACCACATTGAGTGTTCAACAGTTTTTGACGAGAAACAGAATGACCCTCCCTATTCACCCAGTCTCACCCTGAACAACTTTTTTTTGTTTCCCTCTCTGAAAAGAGTCCTCCATGGGAAACATTTTGCCAATGTGGAAGAGGTGAAACAAAAAACAGTAGAAGCACTAGAAGGCATCAAAATTGACGAGTTCAATACCACCCTGAGCAGTGGAAAAAAATCTCGATAGGTGCATTGCAACAAATGGAGGGTACTTGAGGGTGGCTGAAGTTTAAACATGTGAGAATAAATACACAATTTTTTATAAGGAAATTCCAGGTTTTAGGGAGTCTCTCCTTCCATACCCTAAAAAGTGTTCTATACCAAAATCTCAGTGCAATGTACAGCTTCACTACTAGAAAACCCTTTCTAAAACTCCGCCAGTGTTGAGTCAAAAATCTTGAGATACAACATATAACATTGTGATCAACAAACATAATACTTTAAACAGTGCTGAAAGTTTCTAAGAGGAGTTTTGAAGAAAGAAGGCCTCAGGGAAGAACCCAAAACTAAGAAACACTACATGTCCCAGAATACTTTGCGACTACCACGAACCACAATTCCCAGAATGCATTGCTCGTTCACGCAAGTTTCCCTTGGAATTGGGGCGTGTAGTTCTCCCCCGTCGTGTATAATAAGGGCGGTGGTTGCTTATTGAGTGCGTGGGTATTAACAATAGTCTTCCAGTTTTGGGCAAAGCGAAACCACTTCGGGCCCTTGGGCTGACTGGTGCCTTTGTCTCACTTCTTGGCCTCTGCTTTACACAGGTAAATCACGGAGGGACTACAATTCCCCTCAGCAGGGCCCCACCCTGTCTTTTTTGAGAGCGACCTCTTTCTGTTGAAGCCATTTGTCCCTAAGCACTTGCCGTAGCAGCCACCGCCCATCCCTCTTTGTGTGCTTCTGGTAGCCCCCGAGCTAGTGGCGGCGACAGTTGGTCTTGTAGGTGAAGGAGAGGGACGTTACCTGGAAGTTGCAGGCGGGCGGATTCTTCCCCGTCCCGCCACCTGACAGGTGGGTTGACTGTCCTTACTTCCAGGCCCCCCTGCCTGCTGTGTCTCTCATCGGGACTCAAAGGGCGGTTGGAAGTTCCTGCTGACATTGCCGCCTGGGCCGGCTCCGGGAAGGGGAGGCGGAGAGAGCCAGGTGCGATGACTCAGAAGGCCGAGGAGACCGGTCCGCGCTCTTACCTTCTTGATCCTTCTGAGGTGGCTCGAAGAGCCTCGAGGCTTGTCTAGCGCGCTCTGGTCCCCTCCTCCGGACACACTGTCCAGAACCGCGCCCTCTTGGTGCTGACCCTAGGGGAGAAGTGACTCCTTTTTGCCTTGCTCCATTTTATAAATAAAAGTCATTACTACTTGCATTGACAGCGTTTTCCCTCACCGTTTGTGTTGGAAAGTACCCAAATGCGGAGATGGTAGCACAAAATTCCAGAGCCATCTTCCATGGAGTGTTAAGAAAGTGAACATGTGCGTTGTTAGACGTTGGGGTCAGGCTTCTGTGAAGATGAGCGGGCCGATCAGCTTTATGTAGTTAAGCCGGTCAGGCTTTGTTTAGGGGCTTTGACTAAACATGTATTTACTGTAACTAAGTACATTTGATAGTAAATGATGGTTATTTTGTGCTTTGCTTGTTAAAATATTACTATTACATTGCACTTTTAGAATTTACAGCAGTTTTATGTCTGACTGCACATTGTTTTTATTAAATTCCTGGGAATGAATAAAAAACTCAGGTAATTTGATCTGTATTGTATAGCCTAAGTTAAGGTTCTTATTGACAACCCATATGCTCTGTTTTAAGAGCCAGAGATATTGTGTTACATTTGGGCATTTGTACGTTGAAGAGCTAGGTACTATGTTCAACTCTGAATATTTTTTTCTGTTTTTTTTGTACCTCCCTTCTGCTCTTTGCATTAGCTCGTCCTGTATTTTAATTCCTTAATACATTTTATTTCTATATGCACGTCAGCTCACAAAGTGCTCTCTGTTGTTTTTAAACATCAATAATCTCTGTAATGACATACATATTTACCCCCAATTGCACCTCAGTCCTTCTTACATTTTCAGGTTCAACTCTGAATATTTCTTATACACCTTTATTTATAATCTTGAAGACATTTTTAAAAAGAATGCTGCTTTCACCAATGTAATGATGATTGCATATAATTATATGCTTCTTAAGGTCACAAACATGTCGGACAAAAGTGAATTAAAGGCAGAGTTGGAACGTAAGAAGCAACGGTTAGCACAAATCAGAGAGGAAAAGAAGAGAAAAGAAGAAGAAAGGAAAAAAAAGGAAGTATGTATGATTTTTAAAAATAAACTTAATCCAAAGTAATTGCATTTTATTTCATTTACTTAACCATTATGTAAAGCTTTCAGAATAGTTAAAAAATCCAGGGGTTGTGACTATAAAATAGAGTGCTATAGGTGAATCTTACTTTAAAGAAACTGGATGTGACTAACAAAATTCACTGCAGACTAGCTTGAGTAATAGGTATCTAGTCGATATAGGCATTTGAGGTGCACAGTAATCCCTTCTTATCTGTGAGGAATAAGGGTCCAAGACCCCCAGTGGATGCCTGAAACCCCAGATAGTACTGAAAGTGATAAAATTGATCAAGTAAAATATGTTTTTTTAACTAAATAAAAAATATTTCATGTAGATTGATGCATTTCTAAGATTTGATTTATAAAAGTTCAGCTTACATAATGATCAAGTTGGCCAAAAAGTCTGTTGCATTTTTTCTATAAAATAAGACGCATTTTTCATTTTCAGCAATAACTTTAGTGATTTGGATATTTTGAGTATGTCGGCTATCTCCCTCTTTTGGCTTCTAAAGGGTAGAAGCCAGGAGTGCTGCTAAACACCTTCCAATGCATAAGACAGTCCCACAGCAAAGAATTATTTGGCCAAAATGTCCATAGTACCAAGAAACTTTGCAAACTACTTTTGACATGTTCCATCAGTCATAGCACCTTCTCCATACACTGCGCAAATCGTTTTTGCACTTCAGTTGCTTTTTTACCTTTCTTGAAATAATAAACCATAATATGCTGAAAATGTTGTGTATTTTCTTCCATCTTTAATATTGAAATGGCTGCATAAAAACTCACCAATTTCGATAAGTTTTTTTTCCATGCAAACCGATATGACAGCTGTCATACAATCTAACAAAACTGTTTCAAATGAAGTTAAAGACAACTAAGCACTAGTAGAGCCATTTTACAGAAAAAACGTAATAGACTTTTTGGCCAACCCAGTAGTTTTCTAGGAATATGTTTATTACATAAAGTAAGGGGCATCTGTTCATAAAACATGGCATATACAGTATCATAACTTAGTTTGGATTTTGGACTTACTAGTATGAACTGCTAATAATATTTTACTAGTTTGAAATGCTAATAATTTGTCAAGATAGTATTGATGGCAAAGAAATTATTTAATTAAGGGATTTGTTTTTATCTCCTTTATCATGAGTTAGTCATTGAAATATTTTTACTGAGTAAAGGGTTTGCTGTATCCTGAAGGTGGACCAGGTGCTTATATCTTCTGATTTTGGGCATCACCATTTAATCAAGTACAGCAAATATTTAATGACCCTAAGTTGGAGATATTTTACTTGCTTCTCTGTTGAAATGTACATTTCTCCCTACAGAAACTCTTTAGATAAAGTTTGTATACTTCCATCACAGATATGTCTTTAATGGCCAATGTAAGATAATTTGTTCTAAGTGTGACATTATTTCCAAGTTTTCTGATGTGATAGCCTAAACAATAGCAAGACTTATAGGAATCTCTTAGGGAAAAATAAAAATTAGTAGTAGAAAAACCAAAGATACAATTTGTATGTGGCATTGCAATGATGCTGTCAATGCCTATAATTGAGGAATTTTTCTAGTGTATTCTGCACCTTTCTGTGATACATTATTGTGAGAGAGATGGAGGTTTAAGTTAGTTATTTCTTTAAAAGCTCATGGCAGAAGCATAGCTTTAAGCCCTTCAGTGCTGAGAGCAGATTTGGTTTTCGTCTTCTAAGGATGATCATAAGCAGCCTCTCAGGGATATCTGTTACATGATTTATATATCTGAAGTTTATGAAACATTACAAGAGATAATAGTATTAAACAATGAGTCTACTAATATATTGTTACACAAAGTGTCAACTTAATAGTGTAGCCTGTTTGGCCATTTTGATGAAGTTTTCTAATGAATTTTTTTAAGTTAAAATAGTACAGAACATTATGACTAACAAAATTCACTGCAGACACTTGTATGAGTAATAGTTGTCTTGTTGAACTAGGCATTTGAGGTAGGTATACAGTAGTATTCCTCATCTGCAAAGGATAAGGTCAGGAACCCCAGTGGAAACCTGAAATCCCACATAGTACCGAACCCTATAAATACTATGTTTTTGCCTATACATATGTTTCTATGATAATGTTTACTTTATAAATTAGGCATAGCGACAACAACTAATACAGCTAGGCACCACTTTATGACATGAATATGTTCTGAGAAATTTGTCATAGGCAAGTTCGTCCTTGTGTGACTGTCATAGATGTTTAGACAAACCTAGATGGTGTAGCCTTCTATCCACCTTGGTTGTGTGGTATAGCCTGTTGCTCCTGGGATGCACGCCTGTAAAACATGTTACTGTATAAAACAAAATGACGTTAAATCAGTACGGTACATACATGTAAACATGTAGTAAACGAGATGTATGAGGCTGCTGCCAGCATAATATGCGTGCTGTTTTACAGTAAACTTATTTTTTATAAGCAGAAATAGTACACTCTAAAATAATGATGATAAGTATAGTATAGTAATATGTAAACCTGTAACAGTAATTTATTATTATCAAGTATTATGTACTATACATAATTATATGTGCTATACTTTTTTTATAAGACTGATAGCACAGTAAGTTTTTTTCCACCAGCATCACCACAAACACTTGCTTAATGCATTGCACTTTGACATCATTAGGAGGTAGGAATTTTTCAGCTCCATCATAATCTTATAAGACCACTGTTGTATCTGGTCTATTGTTGATGGAAATGTTATGCAGTGCATGAATTATAATAATATACTATAATAAAAGTTATGTGGATGTGTTCTTTCAGCAAACTAGCACAGATTTATTTTTTCTTCTTTACAATTTCACAGATAGAATATTCATTCTTACCGTAGATCTTAGCAAGCTCAGCATATAATTCTTTTTCTTTATTTACAGTTGAGAATTTTCATCTTTTCACTTAAAGGATGCACTTTATGGCTTCTCTTTGGCATATCTGAATTGCCAGCATCACTACTCTTGCACTTTGGGACATTATTAAGTAAAGTAAGGGTTTCTTGAACACAGGCACTTCAGTACCATAATAGTGGATCTGATAACTGAAATGGTTACTGACTTATAGGTGGTTAGCATATATGCTGGACAAAGAGATGATTCACATCCCAGGCTGGACAGAGTGTGACAGAGCAAGATTTCATCATGCTACTCAGAATGGCATGCAATTTAAAACTTATAAATTATTCATTTCTAGAATTTTCCATTTAATATTTTCAGACCAAGGTTAACCAAAGGTAACTGAAAACCATGGAAAGTGCAATAGCAGATAAGGGGACACTACTGTATATGTAGAACTTTTCTCTTGAAGGCTTAAATTTCTCCTTAAGGATTTCACTTTTGGATGGACTGAAAATATTGAAACTTATCTAGTTAAATTTTTAAATATTTTTTATTTATTTTTAGGGAGGGGATGGGAGGGAAAAAGAGAGAGAGAGAAACCTCAGTGTGTGGTTGCCTCTTGAGCACCCCCTACTGGGGACCTGGCCTGCAACACAGGCACATACCCCACCTGGGAATAGAACCAGCAACCTGTTGTTTTGTAATCTGGCACTCAGTCCACTGAGCCACACCATCCAGGGCTTTAAGCTTATCTAGTTCAACTGGAATGTTGCTAAAACTGTAAATCTCTAAAATAAAAGCTGGCAAGAGTTTAATTTAAAAAATGTTTAGAAGTATTCAAAAGTGATTTTTACCAAATCCAACCACATATTTATCATAAAAATAATACCTTAGCTTAAAAAATCTTTTAAAAGCTTTTCTCCAGATGTGTTTCTTACACATATCCTTACATAAAGTTGAATAAATACAATGAAAACTTCATACAGAAGTTTGAGATACTCATACTTTTTTCAATGAATTAAATTGTCCATTTAGTTAAAATTTGTTACCTTTTAGATAATTCCATCTCGATCTGACTGGTGTGGCTCAATGGGTTGGGTGTTTCTGATTCCGGGTCAGGGCACATGCCTGGGTTGCAGGCCAGGTCTCCTGTTGAGGGTGTGCAAGAGGCAACCAATCAGCGTTTCTCTGGCACATCGATGTTTCTCTCCTCTTTCTCCATTCCTTGCCCATTCTCTAAAAATAAATAAATAAAAGTTTTTTTTTTAAAAATCCATCTTTTTTTTTTCATAGCATTGTGATTCTTATATCTAAGCTTTTGTGCCACTGGGGGAGATTTTCACAATTCCTAACCGTGGATAGCAATTTAATGCTGTAGATAATTAGAAGTTGACTGTACTTTTAGAATTTACATATTAGGAAATATTTTGTGGGAGCTCTGTGATTACATATACAAATGGATCAATTTAGTATGTGTCATTTGGAGATTACTTACTAGAATTCTGTTGAGAATGATTTTCATTTAATGAGTATAATGTGTAATCAAAATACTTTTTTTGCAAACAGAAATGTTGAATACCATATGTAAACTTAAGTTTTTAATTTAAAAAATTTAGACTGATCAGAAGAAGGAGGCAGTTGCTCTTGTGCAAGAAGAATCAGATCTAGAAAAAAAAAGAAGAGAAGCTGAAGCATTGCTTCAAAGCATGGGACTGACTCCAGAGTCCCCCATTGGTAAGGATAAGAATATACCCATTTATAAGAGACAAGTATTTTATTCAGTGCATATGTACCTGAGATGAATGAGTTGACAATATATTTAGCATATTTTTCTTATTTGTATATCTTAAAAATTACTGATCTTACAGTTTATTTGAAATTGTCTTTTTCAGATGTACTAATTTGTGGTTATTTTGTTTGTTCAAAAGAACTGCAAGGTTAATTATCTTTATTAACATATACAAACCACCAGCTGACTTTTTAATTAAATCAGTCATTTATTTCAACAAACATTTGTTGAACAAGTTTTCTATGCCATACTGTATTAAGCTCAAAGATGACTGATTCCTGATTTTAACTCTATATTCCTCTCTCTGTAGGTTAGAAAGAGGTGTAATCAATTAGTTTTCAAAGGTACAGGAGTGGGAGAAGTGTATAACCTTTTGCTGTCCATGCTAATAAGGGAAATAATATTGGTACATTATTTTGGCAGTGAACTGACTTTGTCTCATTCTTCTTCTAGACTCATTTTGATAGCAGTGCTAGACCAAAAAGCTGAAATAGTGGAGGTACTGAGGACAATATAGTTACATATCAAAAAGCATTAAATGCTTGCTTAAAATAATTTTGAGCTTGGTGTAGAAGCTAAACATAATATTATTAGTTTGACATGGCTCTTGTCATTTAGGGACCTAAAATTTCAGGGTTAGCTTGAAGGCTAATTTCATGTAGTCCAGGGAACGAATACCAGAGATAGCAACTGCTGTATACCTGTTTGGAAACTACAAAAAGACTGTCCTTAGAGCTGATATATCCAAAAGGTGTGAAGATGAAAAGCTACTTAACTCTCATGGTCTGCTTCACTGTTACTTCTTTCAGCTTATTTGCCTTTTCCTTATTGGTAGATTGTGAAGATTGAAATACATTAATGTTTACATCTTTATTTAATAAGCTTATGTTGCATATTTTATGTTGCATCAGAACACTGTTATCTTGTTTTAAAAATACCAAGTTGCCTGTTAATTGTATAGTCTTTGAATAATCATTTTTTCTGAGCCATTGGTTTTTGTTTGTCCCCTGTAGGATTTTTTTTCCCTTTTCTGTTCTTTTTTAGGATATCGGTTTCACTGAATCCACTTGCTCATAATTCTTAATTTATGGCCCGCCTCCAATCATCACTTCTTGACAGATTGTTCTTTAGCTGTGTGTATATGTCTGTCTCTGTGTGTTTTTTCCTTACACACCATCTCCAATTTAATTCTTCTTCCCGGTCCTGCATTAAGTGCTTTCACATTTGTAACATATACCTTTTTGATCTGTACTACATGTGTTTACATTTTTCAGGGTTTCATATATCTAAGTGTCTATGTGTTTTATATGCATACATGGCATTGTACTGTATGTCTCATTCTTCAAAGGGGAGTTTTCCCTCAGCAAATAGGGCTATTTGGTTACTCTAACTGCATTTTCTAACTGCAGAAAATGCATTACTAACTGCGTTTTCTGTTAGAAAAGCAGGAGACGTGCTTAACTTTTTTCACTTTAATTACTAATAGTCACCTCCAAGGGATGGCAGACAAGGGTGTGTGTGTGTGTGTGTGTGTGTGTGTGTGTGTGTGTGTGTGTGTGTGTTTTAAAAATAGATTAGCTAATATTTTATTTAGGATTTTTGTGTGTGTACTCATAAGTGAAACTTGCCTATAATATTCTTATACTGCCCATGTTCAGTGGCTACTCTGTTATGGTTTAAAATAAATTGGATAGCTTTCCCTTTTATTATTTTGTATAGTAGAACCATTTATAAAATGTAGGTATTACCTGTTCCTTAAAAACTTGATGAAATTGAACTGTAAAGCTGCCTGGGATTATGACTTTTTCCCCAGGGGGTGGTTGACAACAGGGTTGTCTTGTTGTTTTTGTTTTTACGCAGTTTCCAGTTTTTTATGGTTATAGTGTATTTGAGTTTTCTGTTTCTTCTTAGATCATTTTTTAAAAAATATTAAACATTTATTATCTCTCACAGTTTCTGCCAGTTAGGAATGTAATGGTTGCCTAGCTGAGTGGTTCTGTCTCAGGGCCTCTCATGGGGTTGAAGTCAAGATGTTAGGATTGTAATAGTTTAAAGTCTTGGCTGGGGCCAGAGGATTTCCTTTCAAGACGGCTCACTCCCATGGCTGGCAGGTTGGTGTTGGTTGTTAGTGGGAGGGTTTAATTACTCTCCATGTGGGCTGCTCCACAGAACTGCTTGAGTATCCTTGCAGCTCGTCAGCTGGGTTCTCCTCGAGTAAGCAATGTAGGAAAGCAAGAACCAGGAGGAAACAATCCTTTTTGTGACTTACCCTTGAAAGTCCCAAAGCATCATTGTGCCACATTCTGCCCATTGGAAGACAGTCACTACTAAATCCAGCCCACATTCACATAGAATTTGTGGACATTCTTTAAAACCACCAAAATATTTACGTAAACTCATAGGACTCTTCGTATTTTTTTTTATTGATTATGCCATCACAGTTCTCCCATTTCCCCCTTCATTCCACTCCACCCTGCACACCCCTCCCACCCACACTCCCCCCGCTTTAGTTCATGTCCATGTATCATAAGTTCTTTAGCTTCTACATTTCCCACACTACTCTTGCCCTCTCCCTGTCTATTTTCTCCCCACTGTCTATGCTACTTATTCTCTGTACCTTCTCCACACCCTCTCCCACTCCCCTGTTGCTAACCTTCCATTTCTGTGGCTCTGCTCCTGTTTTAGGTGACCGCTTAGTCTGCTTTTGTTTTAGGTGTGGATGTTAATAACTGTGAATTTGCTGTCCTTTTACTGTTCATATTTTTATCTTCTTTTTCTTAGGTAAGTCCCTTTAACATTTCATATAGTAAGGGCTTGGTGATGATGAACT
>PVKM010039842.1:0-13636 GCA_004027735.1 Carollia perspicillata | reverse complement strand
GGGATAGCAATACTCATATCAGACAAAATAACAGGTCATAAAGAGAGACCCAGAAGGTCACTTCATAACACTCAAGAGAAGAATCCACCAAGAAGACATAAACATAGTAAATATATATGCACACAATGTAGGAGCACCCAAATACATAAAGAAAATCTTAGAGGACTTCAAGCAGGATATGAACAGCAACACAATTATACTAGGGGGTTTTAACACTGCACTGTCAAAAATAGACAAATCTTCCAAACAAGATATCAACAAAGATATAGTAACATTGAACAAAGCCCTAGATGAAATAGACTAAACTGATATATAGAGAGCCCTTCATCCCAAATAAGCTAAATACACATTCTTTTCAAATGCACGTGGAATATTTTCATAGATAGACCACATGATAGGACACAAAACATGTCTCAACAAATTCAAGAAAATTAAAATCATACCAAGCATTTTCTCTGACCACAAGGGATTGAAACTAGAAACCAACCTTAAGGGAAAACAACCTAAACACTCAAAATCATGGAGATTGAATAGCATGCTACTAAACACTGAATGGGCCAAGAATGAAATTCAAGCAGAAGTCACAAAGTTTCTGGAAACGAATGAAAATGAACTCACAACAACTCAAAATTTATGGGATACAGCAAAGGCTGTCCTGAGAGGGAAGTTCAAAGCAATACAGGCCTCTTAAAAAGAATAGAAACATTCCAAACAAACAACCTAACCCTACACCTTCAAGAACTCGAGGAACAATAACAAAGACAGCCCACAGCTAGTAGAAGGAAGGAAATAACCAAGATCAGAGCAGAATTAAATGACATAGAGACTAAAAGTACAATACCAAGGATCAATGAATCCAGCAGCTGGTTCTTTGAAAAGATAAACAAAATCGACAAGCCTTTAAGCAGGCTCATTAAGAAAAAAGAGAGAGAGGACTCAAATAAACACAATCAGAAATGAAAGAGGAGAGATAACGACTGAACCACAGAAATACAAAGGATTGTAAGAAATTACTATGAAGAACTGTATGCCAAGAAATTTGAAAACCTAGGTGAAATGGACAAATTTCTAGAAAAATATAATCTTCCAAAACTCAGTGAAGAAGAAGCAGAAAGCCTGAATAGACCAATAAACAGCAGATAAAATTGAAGCAGTAATCAAAAAACTCCTGACATAAAAAAGCCCTAGACCAGATGGGTTCACAGGAGAATTCTACAACACATTTAAGGAAGAGCTAACCCCTATCCTTCACAGGTTATTCAAAAAAGTTCAAAATGATGGAAGGCTACAAAACTCTTTTTATGAAGCTAACATCATCCCAATCCCAAAACCAGATAAAGACACAACAAAGAAAGAAAACTTCAGGCCAATATCGCTGATGAACATAGACGCTAAAATTCTCAACAAAATATTGGCAAACCGCATCCAGCAATACATTAAAAAGATCATACACCATGACCAAGTGGGATTCATCCCAGGGATTCAAGGATGGTTTAACATTCCCAAATCAGTAAATCTAATACACCATATAAAGAAACCAAAGACAAAAAAACACATAATCATATCAATAGATGCAGTAAAAGCATTTGATAAGATACAGCACCCCATTTATGATAAAAACACTCAGCAAAGAGAGAACAGAGGGAGCATTTCTCAACATAACAAAGGCCATATATGAGAGACCTATGAACAACATCATTCTCAATGAGCAAAAATTGAAAGCTTCTCTTCTCAGATCTGGAACAAGACAAGGTTGTCCACTTTCCCTGCTTCTATGCAACATAGTATTGGAAGTCCTAGCCACGGCAATCAGACAAGAAAAAGGAATAAAAGGCATCCAAACCAGAAAGGAGGAAACAAAACTGTCATTATTTGCAGATGACATGATAGTGTACATAGAAAATCTGGTAGACTCCACCCAAAAACTACTCAAGCTAATAAACAAATTTGGCAAAACAGTGGGATACAAAGTCAATACACAGAAATCAAAGGCATTTTTGTATACCAACAATGAAACAGCAGAAGCAGAAATCGGGGGGTGGGGAATCCCATTCAATATAGCAAAAAGAAAAATAAAATACCTAGGAATAAACCTAACCAAGAGGCAAAAGACCTGCATGCAGAGAATTACACAACACTGAAGGAAGAAATCAAGGAAGACAGAAACTAATGGGAACATATACAGTGTTCATGAATCAGAAGAACTAACATCATCAAAATGTCCATACTACCCAAAGCAATTTACAGATTCAGTGCAATATCTATTAAAGTACCAATGGCTTATTTCACAGACATAGAGCAAACACTTCAAAAATCTGTATGGAACCATAAGTGACCCCGAATAGCTGCTGCACTTTTGAAAAAGAAGAGCAAAGTAGAAGAGATTACAATACCTGATACTAAACTGTATTACAAGGCCACTGTGACCAAAACAGCCTGGTACTGGCATTAAAACAGACACATAGGCCAGGAGAACAGAATAGAGAACCCAGAAATAAACCCAAGTTCCTATGGTCAATTAATATTTGACAAAGGAGGCAACAACATAAAATGGAATAAAGATAGCCTCTACAACAAATGGTGTTGGGAGAACTGGACAGCTACATGCAAAAAAAAAAAAAATGAACCTCACGCACCAACTTACACCATACACAAAAATAAATACAAGGTGGATAAAAGATGTAAATATAAGCCAGAACACCATTAAAGTCCTAGAGGAGAACATAGGCAGGAAAATCTCAGATATTTCACACAGCAACGTTTTTACTGATATGTCCCCTAGAGCAAAAAACATTAGGGAAAAAATAAACAAATGGGATCTCATCAAAATAAAAAGCTTCTGCATGGCTAAAGAAAACAGCATTAAAATAAAAAGAGAACCATCTATATGGGAAAACATATTTGCCAATGATACCTCAGACAAGGGTTTAATCTCCAAAATATACAAAGAACTTACATGAATCCACTCGAAGAATACAAGCAATCCAATTAAAAAATGGGCAAAAGACTTGAACATATTCTTCTCTAAAGAGGACATACAGAGGCTCCAGAGACTCATGAAAAGATGCTCAATATCACTAGCTATCAGAGAGATGCAAATTACAACCACAATGAGATATCACTTTACACCTGTAAGGATGGCCATCATAAACAAAGCAACAAACAACGAGTGTTGGAGAGGTTGTGGAGAAAAGGGGACCCTAGTTTACTGCTGGTGGGATTGCAGACTGGTATGACCACTATGGAAAACAGTATGGAATTTTTCTCAGAAAAGTAAAAATGGACGTGCCTTTTGACCCGGAAACTTCACTGCTAGGATTATACCCTAAGAACTGTGAAACACTAATCCAAAAGAACCTATGCACCCCAACGTTCATAGCAGCACAATTTCAATAGCCAAGTGCTGGAAGCTACCTAGGTGCCCATCAGTAAATGAATGGATCAAAACTATGGTACATTTACACAATGGAATTCTATAAAGCAGAAAGGAAGAAGGAGCTCCTCCCCTATGAGACAGCATTAATGGAACTGGAAAGCATCATGCTGAGTGAAATAAACCAGGTGGTGAAAGACAAATACCATATGATCTTACCTTTAACAGGAACCTAAACAACAAAACAAGCAAGCCAGCAAATAGATCCAAAGACATTGACATAGAAAACAGATTGACAGTAACCAGAGGGGAGAGGGGAGGGAATTTCAGGGGGAAAGGGGAAGGGATTACAGAAACAAGTATAAAGGACACATGGACAAAAACTAAGGGGGGTAGAAATGGGAGGGAGGTGGGGGTCCTTGGTGGGGGTTGACTGGACTGGGATGGGAGTAAAAGACAGAAAAGCATTTTAGTTGAGCAACAACTAAAATAGATAGATAGATGATAGATAGATTAGATAGATAGATGATAGATAGATAGATAGATGATAGATGATAGATAGATAGATGATAGATAGATAGATAGATAGATAGATAGATAGATAGATAGATAGATGATAGATAGATAGATAAAAAGCTAATACTGCCCCAGCTGGTGTGGCTTGGTGGACTGAACCCTGGCCTGTGAATTGGAAGGTGGCAGGTTTGATTCCTGGTCAGGGCACAGGCTTGGGTTGCGGGTCAAGTTCCCAGGTCGGGGTGTGTGAGAAGTGACCAATCAATGTTTCTCTCACACTTGTTTCTCTCCTTCTCTTTCTCCCACCCATCCCCTCTCTAAAATTAAATAATTTTTTAAAAAGCTAATACTTACTGATATTACTTGTTATATCAGTGTGCCAGGCACTGGGAATGGCAGTGAACAAAACAGACAGAAATATCAAGCTTACCTTTTAGTGGGTAGAGACAGAAGAGGAGAGAAAATATACATCCAACCAATCAAATAATGTTATGGGGGGAAAAACACCCAGGGATGAAAGATTAGAAGGTGGGGAAAAAGGGGTCACAATTTTAAAGAATGAAGTTATCCCTGTGAGACTGACCTTTAATTAACAGCTTTTACTGAAATGAGGATCACTGTGAATGTTAAAGGAACAGGGTAACTCCACAGTGCAGTTTGGGGCATGAGAAACTTAGGATGTATTGGGCCACCCAAGTAGAGAGACAATCAGATGAACTTGGAGGTAAGATTTGCATACCAACTAACAATTCTGGTCACAAATGTAGTTGTTTTATTTGTTTGTTTGTTTCCCATACCATCAAGCAATGATCTAACACCAGCTGGGTGTTCTACAATTTAACTAAATTCTGACACTATCTACCCAGATATAGCATCAGCTTCCATAGGTTAAGGGCTCATTCCTATAAGACTGCTCCTCACCTCCATGCCAATTCAAGTTCAGGTTATCACCTCTGTTTCTGACCACAGGTGAAAGATTTGGAAATACAGTGTCCCCATCCTTGGATTCCATCAATTTATTAGAGCATACCACAGAACTCAGAGAAACATATTTCTCACTAGATTACCAGTTTATTACAAAAAAGATAAAACTCAGGAACATCCAGATGGATGAGATGCACAGGGCAAAACATAGAGAGAGGATGTGGAGCTTCTGTGCTCTCTCACAGCCTGCTACTTTCCCAAATCTCTGCATATTAACCAAGCCAGAACCTCTCCAAATCCAGGCTGTTTTGGATTTTCATGGAGGCTTTGTTACATATGGTACAGAGAGATCTGATCACATCACTGGGGAGGAGTATAGAGGGGTTGTAGGAAGAGGTTACCTGGGGCAATGGTAAATAGCCTAGGATGGGACTGACTGAGAAATTGACACCTCTGGAACATATTATGGAATTATGGGCCAAAAGATTTAAAGTTATAGGAGGGCAGAGACTGGCTCTCTTCTTCCTTGAGGATGCCTGGATGATCATGCCTGCGATTCCCAGAGGACGGTATTTTGGATGGGAGAACAAATGCTAGGCACAGCCTAGGATCAGGCTGGCCTGGAAGAAAGTGGCAGGGTTATTCTTCTTTGGGTATTCTAGAGGGGATTAGCTCTGAGGCAGAAGCTTGCCATTCTTCCAAAATCATGTACCTTTGGTATCTTATGCTGCCTTAGTTCGTAAACTAACCCTATAGAAATAAGATAATTAAGAACTAACAAGAGGAATGGTAGGGGAATTCTGGTATTAAAGAGGTTAGCCTCAATTGATAAGTTTAAGTGATTAAAGGTGTAACTGAAGAGTTAAAGATTTTAGCCATAATCGATGCGCTTAAGTGACTGATGAATGAGGAAAGCTGTTATTCCAAAATTGTGTGAATTTTGAATAAAACGCTTTCCTTTACCACCAAAACATTGGCTGAAGAATTTTGCCTAGAAGGTAGCAGCTGCAGCAGGCCCCCACTTGCCGTTCGGTAGGTAACACATAGGCGTTTCTGATTAACACATAGGGCATGAATGATTGGTTCAATCTTTAGCCTCTCAAGGGCGAGTGTGAGAGTTCCAACCTTCTAATACCATAGTTAGGTCCCTTGGAGATTATACCCATGCTAGGAAGGCAGAGCATCCAAAAGGCATCGCATTAACATAACAAAAGACAAATATGGCTCTCGTTACTTAGGACAGTCCAACAATTTTAAGAGCTCCTTGGTAGAAGCAGAAGAAAAACAAAGTATATATTTTATAATATACATCACAATATCACGAAAGGTGAGGTGGCAGTTTTGTAGAGATACCCATGTGAGAAGTATAGGTGTAGAGTTGGCATTAAAGCCAGGAGACTGGATGAAACCTCTGGGGGAGGGAGAGCACTTGAATGTAAATAGAGGGTAAGACCTGAGCCCAGGGAAACAAGTTGGAACAAGGCTGCACTGTGGACATTTTTCATATCTAGAAGAACAAAGTAAGCAACTCTTCGGGTTTCTCAGAGTGAACAAGTGAATCGAGATTACTCAGCTACCAGCAAAATACTTAGGTGAGACACCTTGGACAGAATCAGTAGTTCTGGTCTCTACATCTTTTAGCATTGTGTTATATTCATGTAGGGAAGGAAAAATAATTTTTCCTCCACATTTCTAAGTTCCTCTGACTAGACTAATAATTAATTTGATATGAGACTGATTAAGAGGGGAAAATCAAATTTATTATGTCTGTACATATGTGAGTTCCACAAGAATATGAGACCAGAGAACAGATCGGGCAGTTGAGGCCCATATGTTGTCTTGAGCTAAGAGTTGTTGTTTGGGATTTCAAACGTCAGGAAGGCAATTCACGTTGAGATGGAAAAACAAATGTTTGGTAAATAAATGTTTGCTGGACCATCTTTAACAATGGGATACAAAGAGAACTTTGATCAAAAGGCCATTCTGAGTTCTTTGTCTATCTCACACAGAACATGGGAAAGCCAGTGTTCAAGCTGCCTATCACTACCAGAGCCAATAAGCAGAGACAAGTATTGAATCTTTATGGGTGCTTTATTCAGATGGCCAGCAATCTGAGAAGGTGGTGGGTTATGTACCGTAACAGACTGTCCTACATTTCATTTCAAATCATCCCTTTTTATAAAGAGGAGAAAAGTGTAAATAAGGGGTTTGGAATTCAGGGAAAATGTTAATCAGATAAAAAGCTGCAGCACTCTTTCACCTGTGTCCTGGGCAGTGGTCTTTATCTGCGCCCTAGGCAGTCGGCATCTCATCCTGGAGTACAATGGCTCAGGTACCATCTTGATTACTTGTAGTCCTCATGGGACACAAAGGTGGAACTGCTTATGGTCTCCTGGAGTAGGGTGGGCTGTACCTTTAGTTCCTGAAGCAATAGTTTGTTTGTTTGTTTGTTTGAACATCCATTAATTACAAAGCTTATTGACTATTACCTAAAACTAAAATTTTCCAACCTTTGAGTCCCTTGTAAACACTAGTTCATACTACACTATCATTATCTATAATTACAGCTTTCTTTTGAATCTATCTAAATTCTTTTAGGCAGTTGGGGAGAAAGTCAAAGGTTCTTTCTGAGTCTTTTGTTTCTTAAAAATAATCTGCTTAAAATAATATCTCAAAAGGCATATTTTGGCTTTGGCTAGTGTGGCTCAGTGGATTGAGTGCCGCCCTGTGAACCAAAGGGTCACCTGTTCAATTCCCAATCAGGGCACATGCCTGGGTTGTGGGCCAGATCTCTGATAGGAGGCACTCGAGAAGCAATCATGTATTGATGTTTCTCTCCCTCTGTTTTTTCCTCCCTTCCCTTCTCTCTAAAAATAAATAAATAAAATCTTTTTTTTTAAGGCATATTTTGGACTGGCAAATCCTCCTTTCCCTCATTAAAAGACTTGTTTATGTGTTTCTCTCTTTATCAGACCCAGAACTTCTGGAGGTAAGTTTGTAAACCTTTAAAGTCAGCATGTCCTGACACCATGTGCTCCGTGAATATTTGCTAAATAAGGGAATGAATAAATGGCATAAACATGGAATTGATAACCCTTTTCAGGGAGCGTAAGCAAGCACAAGGTGGATGTAACAAAAATGTGATTCAGGTACAAAGACTGTAGTGACAGGAAGAAGCAGCCCATTGGTGGCACCACCCAGGCAGGGTCTCAGGCCCAGCATAACAGCAGCAATGACAAATGAACTTGTAAATATTTGCAAACAAAATGAGTACAAAATGTTGTTTATATCCACTAGAACTTTCTCCTCATTATTTGGTCCTGAGTGAGTCAGAAATATATTTTTGGGGAAGTATTTGGTAATCTGTATCCAAACCTCTCTGTAAACTGCAACCCAATAATTTTAATTGTAGGGAGAAAACAATCCAAAATACACACAAATACTTTTTCCTATGATAGTGTGTAAAGTATTTTTACAATAGTATTATATTTAAAAAACAACATTATACTAAAAAACAACTGGAAAAAACCCAAAAGTCTAGCATTAGAGAAAAAATTAAGCTATCAAATAACTTGTTGAATAGTGAATAAAGCAGAACTTTAGAAGACAATTTACCACTGTGAAAAATGTTTCTTGTCCCAGCCGGTGTAACTCAGTGGATTGAGCACAGACCTGTGAACCGAGGGGTTTCTCTCCCTGTCTTTCTCTCTCCCTTCTCCTCTTTCTAAAAATAGATAAATAAAATATTTTTAAAAAGTTCCTGAATGTTAAAGATCAAAATCCAATTGAGTGAATTTGAAGACATAATTGGCTTTATGAGATGATTCATGAATTGGGCAGTATAATATTTAGATTCAAGAAGTTGTACAAAATGGAAGGTTTTAATACGTATAAAGAAGGTCAGACAAAAAAATTAAAAGAGTGGGATATTTCACACAAGGACACCTTCCTTTAGGGGATGACACAGGATCTTTACAGGCATATTACCTCAGTAGTGCTGACCAGCAAATTCTAGACCAATTGTTTTAATATTTCACTCCTGGAAGAGGCTGAAACTACAATTTGGTTAGTTACATAACAAAAATAACTTCTCTTTGGGTCTGTTTTTTCTTGTTAACATGACACAATCATTGAGAAAAAGCAGTACTGAATTGTAATCATGCTGTGATCTCAGTGTGGAAAACAATAGTCAAGGGCACTAACATGTACACAGAAACATACAGTCACATGCACACATGAAATTTACTTTCGTCATACTTTTCTTTCTTCTTATTTTCCCTACAATAACATATTGTTATAATTTGATTTATTTATTTTTTTTATTGTTGTTCAAGTATAGTTGTCACCCCACCATGCCCCCTGCACCACCCATCCGCACCTCCTACCCTTGAACTTACTCCCTTTAGCTTTGTCCGTGTATATTTTATACATGTTCCTTGATGGCCTTGTTATCCCCCATTATCCTTCTCCCCACTCCTCTCTGGTTATGATCAATTTGTTCTTCATTTCAGTGTCTCTGATTGTATTTTGCTTCCTTGTTTGTTTTGTTGATTAGGTTCCACTTATGGGTGAGATCATATAACTTGACTTTTTTTAATTTTTATTTTCAAACATGAGGGCAAGTTTGAAAAGTTTGTTGTCTTTTAAAATCAGGTTTTCCTTTACCAATGGTGGCATCTTCCTATAAATACTAGCTTTTAGGGGGTGGAGATAGGAAGGGAAGGAAAGAGACAAGGAGGGGAGAAAGTGCATCAGGTAAAGTGATGGGAGAAAAGTTCTTACTGATTAACATGAAGAAAAAAAAGAAAGAAAGAGAAACAGCAGCAAAAAATTTGATTAAATAAAAGTTGCCTCCTCATTATTGCAGACCCTGTCTGTGATGCAGAGCCTGAAACCCTCCAGAGACACTTCTGGAATAGGCAACCATTGGTTGACATAAATATACAATTTAAACAACGAGGATGAATCTCAACAACTTCACACCAAATAAGAAGAGGCACACAGAGAAGTTTATGCATTGTAGAATTCCTTTTATAAGAACTTCTAAAATTATAAAAATTAACCTATAGTGGAAAAGATCAGCTCAATGGTTGTCTCTGGGAGTGAGAGCCCAAATTGACTGGAAAAGGGGATGGGGCTTTCTTAGGTGATAGTCATATTCTGTCTCTGATAAGGGTTTGGATTACACAGAGGTATGCATTTGTCAGAATTAAATGAATGTACACTTAAAGTTTGCTCACTTCATTGTTGGCAAATTTATAACAAGTGAAAAAGCTGTAAATAATGTTTGAACTCCAGTTAATGCTACTCATGCTTAAATGTTTGGGGGAGAAGTGTACTGATGTTTTTAACTTACTATGAAATGCATTAAATATATATGTTTGCTATAAAATTCTTCTAACTGTATACATGTTTGAATTTTTTTATAATAAAATTTCAGGGAAAATACATCTCACTTTCCCACCTTCCACCTTCCCTGTGCCTCTTCCTTCCTGTCTGCTTCCCTCTTTCTGACACCTCCCTTTTCTCTGTTCTCTTCCAGTCTCACCAGCCCGTGGGCTCCTACTTGGCAGCAGTACTCTCACCATATTCCAGGAAAAGCTGGGATAGGCAGAGTGCTGGCCTGACTGGGTTCTAGTGTTAAAGAGATATTATTCAGATGCTTGTTAAAATGGTAAGAAAGACTCTATTCAAAACTAGTGCAATAGGAATCAAGACTACAGAAATAGGAGAGAGAAGGAATTCAACTGTAAATATAACCAGGATGAATGAGGATGTGTAGTCAAGTTGGGGGGAGTGGTCAGAGAATGGAATATTACTAGAAGACTCCAGGGATATCCTGGCTAAACTGACCTAAGAGGACTCTTTTAAAAGATTTAAACGTAAATGTGGGGGATAAGAAACCTGATCAGATATCAGGGTGAGGGTATTCTCACCAAGAAAGGATGAGGAGGTCTGTCAAGGATAGGACAGAGCCAAGGCCCAGCCTAGTGAAGGAGCAGGCTTGGAGGAGTCAGACTAAAGCTTCATCAAGTCCCCATTACTATATCCAACTCCTCTATGAGTGACAGAAGAGATGGAGTGTGAAGAGGGCACCATAGAAAGGGCAGTTTTTCCTGAGTGGCCTCTGAGTTCCTGTTCAAAAATCCGGTATGTCAGTTTTAATTGGATCCTGGGCAGGAATAAACTTCCTTCTGCTGCCTCATTTCAGATTGTTAAATACAACTGGAATGCATGATTGCACAAACACTGAGAGGGAAGTCACAACAGCAAACACACTGTGGATTTGGAAAGGAAATTGTGGTCACCCAGAGGTGCCAAGGGGATTGCTCAATCTGACACAGAGCTGCCCTGTTTTCCTCACAGCCAGAGAGAAGAGAAGAGAGAAGGCAGAGCACTCTGCTGCCCAAAACACACACCTGAATCTTTGGATGCCCTTTCCCTGCCCCTCCTCCCTTGGCTGTCATGCTTCTGAAACTGGAGCTGCTCTAGAAACGATTCAGCTTATGAAAATACATAATAACTTATAATAAAAAGCAATAAGTGCTTGGTGTGTCCTTAAATAAAAAAGCTTCCAAAAAGATTCTTCCCCCCCCCCATTAAGTGCAAAATAGGTGAGACTACCGTTACTCTCTCTTGCCTCTTTGTACACAAGTTGTACACAGGCTTTCCCATTGGTATCACAGTCTCATAATGATAAAATATGAACCCTTATCAGAGCCTTAAATGTTCTACCAATGTTAGCACATGGTGTAAATGCACCCCTGAGTTAGGCAGTGTGAAGGGAGAAAAGAAAAAGCACGTGAAAAGACTTCAGAGTCCGTGTTCTAATCATGTCCTAACCCTTTCTGGGGGGAAAAATTAAAAGGTTATTACAATGTCATTAGCAAAGGGGTCCTTGCCTTTTCCCCAAGATAGAAATAAAGAGAGGAGACAAAACAGAAGAAGAGGTTTACTGAAAACAAAGTGGAGGGATAGGAGAAAGGGAGGGAGTGTGATGTATCAAGAGAGCACACACTAATAAAAAATTATGGCTCCCTGAACTGCTTCTGATGCCTGGCTATGCAGGGCTGGGTTCTTCATGAAGGTTTCAAGCTAAGCTCTTTGTTCTCCAGGTTCCCTCCATAAACTTATATCCACTGGTACAGGCACAGAACTAAGCTCTTTCAGCAGTGCCTTAAAAGAAACTTTAAACTTATCAAGGAGAGGTATAGAAAGTACTGAAGAGCATTCCCCTCTATTTAAGAGAGGCTTGGCCTGTCTCAACAACAATATGGGGCAGCTTAAGTATGATGCTGAGTGAAAGAATCCAGGCACACATGCTCTAAAACTGCATGATTCCCTTTATGGACAGGCAAGAACAGGCAAAAACCCAAGTCTACAAGAACAGGTGTGTGCATTGCCAACAGCCAGGCATGGGCCTGGGACTGACTGTAGAGGCCCTAGGCAATTTACAGGATAATGGAAATGTTCTAGACTGTGATGGAATTGTAAGACTGGTGTACACATTAGCTAAAATTCCTCATTCTGGATACATAAAGTGAGGTGTTTATTGTATGAAACTAAAACTCATTCAAGGTGATCTTAATCATCAAGAAACTTTTCCAAGCAGCAGACTGAAAACTAGAGTCAGTAATGTAGCTCCCTGAGGGGACAAGCAAGAACAATCCTGTGTTTCAACATACGTGCATCCTTTCAGTCTCCTGCTCTCTTCATGGTCTCCTTCCCACCTACCTCCTGCATCATCCTGGTAAAGGTTTCCCTGCACCTTCTTCCTTTGACCCCAACTCACAGTTTATTGTATACACACCTTCTAAGCTGAGATGCTGGATCATATCCCTTCCCTATTTAAAAACTCTCCAGTCAATTCTTGTTACTAGAAAAGTCAGCTCAGCTCCACTTCAGGACTTTGCCTTGACTGTTCTCATTGCCTGAAGCTCTCTTTCCCTGGTCTCAGCAAGACTTTTTCTTTCATAGGTTTCAGTTTAAATGTCTGTCTTCTCAAAGAGGTCTCCCTGAACTGTGTCCGGTATCAACCATCTCTCTCTTTCACCGCTTCTATTTTACTTTCAACAAAACCTTATCATTCCTTGATGTTAATTATTGATCACTGACCCCCGCACCTGCACACATACCCTAAAGCTGGGCTGTGCAATACTACAGCCCCTAACCACACTTGACCATGGGGAACTTGAAATGAGAACAGTCTGAACTGACACCTGTTGCAAGTGCAAAATATATACCGAGGGGTCCTCAGACTTAACACACAGAGAATAAGGTTAAACGTCTCATTAAAATTGCTTGCATGTGGAGTGGGAAGATGGTGATGGAGTAGGAGGGAGCGGATTTCACTTCCCCCAACACACAAGAGGAAAAACTGGCTAATCCATGGAGGAACGGAGCAGACAGACAACAGTATTGCAGCGTATTTGAAAATAAGAATCCACAAAGCTGTAGAGGACACGGAAAAACCAGAAACCAGATGGCAAGAAGGAGATTTCAGGACACTAAGGTCCCGGGGATCAGTGCGGGGACCAGGCGAGTTTGAAGCCCCAGACCCAGTGCTCGGCGCCCAGCGCCCAGCACCCAGAGCAGGCGCTCAGTCTACCACAGAAGCAGAGGGCCTGCCAAAATCCTCAGGAGAGAGCTGGGTCACCTGCTCCCTCCCCAACAGACCAAGGTTGGAGGAACACGAGCAGAGCTCTGGTTGCAGAAAGGGAGATAAGGAGGAAGAGGCAAAACGCTCAAAGCTGTGGTGACTATCGAAGTCTGTGGGCACCAGCTCGGGAGAGCTGAGGACTGGGTTGCATCGCACACTGACTC
>PVKM010039841.1:0-13634 GCA_004027735.1 Carollia perspicillata | reverse complement strand
GCTATGCTTTCCTCCGCTGAGAAACTAGAACACAAGTATGAAAGAGTGGGGTCAACAGGGTGACCAGAATAGAAGATGCCTGGTCCTTCCAGAACTAACTAGGTCATCTGTACTCGAGAACAGTTAACCTCTTGTGGTGCAATGAGACCAGTCACGCCTCCTTAACAAACATGTGTGGCAATCACCCAGCACAACAGAAAGAGATACAGAGAAAAGGCTGGTGAGGATCTCTCTGACCAGAGGCCAAGGAAAAGGGACACACAAGGGGTGCGATCCTTACCCAGCCGCCGTTCTCCTGGATCCAAGGCTCTAGGTGGTCATTCAGGTAAGTAGCCATCCATGTTGCGATCCGACTCACCAATACCTGCATCTCCTTGTCTACGCTTTCCACACACAGTGCCCCACCGAAGGAGAAAAAGGCCACAATGCGACCCCAGTTCACCCCATCCCGGAAGAGTTCATTCACTACCTGCTCAAAGCTCTGATATGCTGTCCCTGGGGTGATGTGGAGCTGGGATGTCAGGTCACTGAATGCACGCCGGTACCTCAGTTCAAACTCATCGCCTGCCTCCCTCAGCGCTTGCTTCACTGCTGCCATGGGAATTACCTCCCGGGCATCCAAGCTACTGCTGTGGCCAGTGGCTCCATTCACCGCCGGGCTGTCCGCCAGGTGCCAGGATGGGTTGCCATTGATGGCACTGGGGGTCTCCATCTCTGATTCAGTTCCTTCTGGGGCCTCAGTTCTGTTCTCTTCCACATCACTAAACTGACTCCAGCTGTATCCTTTCTGGGAAAGCTTGTAGGAGAGAAAGTCAACCACCAGCTCCCGGTTGCTCTGAGACATTTTTATAATAGGGATGGGCTCCACCAGTCCATTGTCCAAAACACCTGCTCGCTCACTGAGTCTGGTCTCTACTTAGTGGTTGTCTTCTGAGATCCAAAGCCAAGATAAGGTTCTGAAGGGAGAGAAAGAGCTTCAGGAAAAGAAGAAATTAATATGCGAGCTACTTCACCTACAACATCACAGTCCACCTCCAGATATCAGAGATGGTTTCTTTGTGGGTCTAGCTTCTCACAGACTTCAATGAAGTCCAATGGAAAGCACCAGTGGGCTCTGAATCATCACACCGGCATTTTTTTTTTATCCCAGCCACCCCCTCTTCTCCAAAGCTGTCTGCCCCCCATCCCCACCACCCGCTTCACCTACATTCAAATCCGTTTCAGAAGTCAGGCAGGTGCAGTCCCCCGGAAGATCTTTTGTATCATAGGTCGGGAGAGGAGGTGGCAGCCGGGATGCCGGTAATTCAGCTGGCCCCGAGGTGGCTGGCAAAACAACCCAGCTCCGGCTGGAGGGATCATGCGACCCAGCCGGCTGGGACCCCAGAGGGCGACACAGGAATTACGAAGCTCAGAAACCCGCCACCTCGCTTGCTTCCTCCTCCATCGCCCAGAATGAGGGCGGCCTCCTGCCACCCGGGAGCCCAGCCCCCTCGCTCTCGCACGCTCCTGGCTCTCCGCCTCCTACTGGGAGCCAGGAGAATTCTCCCTGAGGTGGCTTGTGCGGGCTTTAGGGCTTGCTTTTTGTTGTTGTTGTTGCTGTTGTTCTATTTAAGTACCGGCCCAGGGTGAGGCTTCCGAAACCCTGAAGGGACTTCTCAATGGGGCTCAAGGTTTCCATGAGGGACAGAAGGGAAGGGAAACTGCCTCACATCTGAGGTCTGACTTCGGAAAGACCATCCCCGGGCCTTTCCGGGAGGCTGAAGACCGGGGACCCCCCAGAAACGCCGCTGGTATTCTTTGAATTCCCCAAAGGCCCTGGACGCGGCGTTGGCGGTAGGGGATTGCCGGGTCCTCCATTTCCCGAACGGACATAATGGCCGCCGGCGCCCTGCACAAAGACCGGGTGAGGGTGAGGCGCCCGGCCTCTCCTCCGGTCGGGGAGAAGTGTTGAGGCCTGCTCGAGGACCCCCACAGCTGAGACCACGTTTTCCTGGAGCCAAGCCCGAGGCAGCTTCCTGGCGCCCCCGGGAGGGCTTGGGGGCCCGGGAGCAACCTCTCCGGAGCCCGGGGCGGGTGGGCTGTGGCCTCGCGCCTTCTCGCGCGCGCTGGGCCGGGTACCCGCTGGGCCACCGCCCCGTTGCTAGGCAACTGCTCTCCCTCAGGGGCGCCCCTAGACCTTTCTGGTCTCGCCCCCAGCGGCCCGCCGGGCATAACCAATCAGAGAACCCAGTCGGCACGGAAGCGGAACGGCGAGGGCTCCCATTGGGCGCAGCGCCTGCCACGCATCGGGGAGGCGGTGCTCTCACCTGCGAGCCCCGCAAGCCGTGGGGGACCACATTCCCCCCTTCCTCCGCCAAGTCGTTTCCAGACGCCAGAGCTCTTCGCGGCCGAGTTCCGCGCCGCTGACCCGGGCTGGCCTACCTGACTGACGGCTCGCTCTGTCTCTTCCGAACGAGCCGGCCTCAGTTTCCCCTGAAGAGATCTGGAGAACTTGCAAGCTCAGTCACTTCCGGTGCCGCGGCAGCGCGCGCGAGCCCGAGACGCAAAAGGAGTGCACGACTGGCGTCAAGACCTGGAAGCGAACGCCCCCTTGCGGTACATCTGGGGAATCCGAAGACGCAAAAAAAAAAAAATCAACGTTTGCATTCACATTTCCATTCATTCAGTCAGTTAGTTTCATCCATCTGTTAGCTTATATATGGAAAAAGCATTTCGTTGTGGCTAAGAATATTGAGTTCTAGATTCCAGCTAGCTCCAGTTGGTCAAGTTCATCAACAGCCCTGTGCCTTAATTTTCTACACTGTAAAATGGGTAAAAATCAAACTCCATCATCGAGTTACTGTGAGGATTTAAAAGGTTGTTTGTGAAGTCCATAGAACAGTGTATGGTCCATAGTATATGCTGCATTAATCCATCCGTCAAATGTTTATTGTTTGGGTGGCTGAAGATAGAGCTGGGAACAAGAAAAAACATGGGTCCCTGCTTTCATGGGCACCTTTTCGACCCTTTGGATGGAGAGAGAGTAAAAGACAGAGAAAAATATACAAACAAGGTATTTCAAACAGTGATAGTGCTGTGAAAAAAAAATAAATCGTGACTTGTCAAAAAGAGGGTGAAGGGAGAGATGCTACTTTTGACTGGGTGGTCAGGGATGTCAGCCCTGCCCAGTGAGGGAAAGAGGCATTTATTCAACAATTGTTTGTGTAGAGCGGCTGGGGGTGTCCTCTTTGAGGAGATGACATAGAACCCTAGAGTGGAAGTACAAGAAAGTGCCAACCCATGGGAAAAACCTAAAGAATATCAACCTAGGCATAAGGATGGTGCAGAGTGTCCTGGGGCAGGAAGGTTCTGGCGTGTTCCAGGAGCTGAAGGAGAAGCAGTGTGACTGGAAGGTAGTAAGGAAGGGCAAATGTGGTGTGAGAGGAGGTTGGAAAGTTGATTATGGGAGTAAGTTGCACTTGATTCTAGACATTGAAAGATGTCATGTAATTAATTAAAAATTAAGTATACAGGAAAACAATGTTAAAAATATACCAAAGCCCTGGTTGGGTGGCTCAGTTGGTTGGAGTGTCCTCCCATGCACCAAAAGGTGGTGGTTTCCTGTGCAGGTCGAGGCACATATTAGGTTGCTGTTTCCATCCCAGGCAGGGTGCTTATCGGAGGCAACTGATGGATGTTTCTCTCTCACATTGATGTTTCCCTCTCTCTCCTTTCCTCTCTAAAACCAATGAAAACATATCCTCCGGTGAGGATTAATATTTATATATACACATGAGGGGGGAACCCTCGAAACCAGAATTTATTTTTTAATTGTATATTTATTCTTATATGTTTAAACTTCAGTCACCTTCAAAGTACTCTCTATTTGATGCAATACACCTATCAAGACATTTTTTTCCAGTGCTCAAAACAGTTTTTGAACTTGTCGATTTTGATGCCTTTTTTTTTTACTGATTTAATAAAGTTTTATTTTTCAAAATGTGCAGCTGGCGGGACCTGTTGTTCATACATCTTCACCAACAGCTGGGGCATCCCCACCTTTTGTGTTTCTGGTGTAAATTTCTTGAGCTCTGTGCTTTGAAACTAGTTCAATGAGCCCTTCACTAAGTTGCTCCTGAACGGCTGCCCTGGCCAAGGAATCGCAGACCTTCAGTTGCTCAGAGACAACAGCTGGGCTTATGAGCTTGTATTTGGGAACTTCCTTACAGAGTTCGCCATGTGTCGCTTTGTTAAACAAGACTAGGCTATTGGGTTTGTCCCGAGCTTTGCCTTTGGACCACTTCTTCTTTTTGGCCTTGACCCCAGATTTGTTCACTGGGTCTTTGTCTTTCTCAGCTGACTTTCCAGCATCTTTCTTCTTTTTGTCGTTCTCGGGTGGCACAGCGAAACTCAAGAAGCGCCAGCAATTGCTTCGATTTTGATGTCTTCTAGTGCTTCTGCTGTTTTTTGTTTCACCTCCTCCACCTTGGCAAACATTTCCCTTTGAGGACCTTTTTTTTTTAAATCTAGGGAAATAAAAAGAAGTTGCTTGAAGTGAGATCGGGTGAATAGGGAGGGTTGAGCATGGGGGTCATGCTGTTTTTGGTCAAAAACTGCTGAATACTCAGTGCTGTGTGGACAGGCACACTTGCTCATAAATTGCCCATCATGAAAGGGGCAAATGTGTTGAAAGAGTCTTCAAAAAAAAATTCACTGAAGTAGAATGCAGCCTCTCACAACAACACCAGCTGGTACACTGATACAGATGGTTTCCTAGACCACTCTGGTAGCAGAAGCCTATACTACAAGGGGAGCTCCAGAAGAAAATTTGGAGTTTTTTTGGAGGGGTCCCATATATATACATACATACACACGTATATACAGGTTCCGGCAGAAGTAATGCCTACTTGAGTGTGGCAATAATATGAGTGTAATAATTTATTGTTTTAATTTGAACATTTCACCTAAAATGTCATATGGTGTGCTTGAGTATGATATTGTTATGTTACAGAATTACATGCTTATGATTTTGTAATAAAAAAGAGACATTATTTGTGCCAGACCCCACGTAGGTATAAAACAATAAAAAAGTGAGTCCTCTTCTCATCCTACTTCCCAGACCCCAGTTCCCCACATAGAGGTCATCATTCAGAACCCCTTCCCTCAACAGCAGGGGTGTCAAATTAATTTTCGCCGGAGCCGCATAAGTCTCGCAGTTGCCTTTAAAAAGCCGAATGTCATTTTAGGACTGTATAAATGTGACTACTCCTTAACAGTTAAGCGAGAGCTCGGTGCTGCTGCCGGGTACAAAGAAGGTGCCGGGCCGGATAAAACAAGGTGCCGGCCGGATTCGGCCCGCGGGCCTTGTGTTTGCCACCTGTGCTCTATAGCCTTTCAGAGATGGTTGCTGTATTCACAAACAAACGCAAATGTATGAATGTTTTATCCCAATATGCTTTTTTTGCTGAGCTCTACATTTTGGTCTTGCTCTTTGGGTTTTTTTTTTTTTGTTTGTTTGTTTGTTTGTTTTGCTGAACTCCACATTTTGGATCTCCTTCATCTTTTTAAATTAACAACTTTTTAAAAGATGTGTCATAATTTACTTGCCCTATCCCCTATTTCGGAACACTTAGATAGTTTCCAAGTAATACTATAACTTGTCCATTTGTTATTTTGCGTATGCGGGAGTTCACCTGCTGAGTAAATTCCGGGAAATGGAGTTATCAGTAAATGAGCGTATGGATTTGTGTTTGGTTGGTTTTAATGGGTACTGGCACGGTGCTCTCCACAGCGGTTGTAATGGTTTGCTCTCCCATCAGTGGGTGCCGGTTTCCTCACATCCTGAACTACACGACGTGTTGTCAAACCTTTTTACCTTTGACAATCAGATAGATAAAAACTGAGAGACGCTTTTATTTTTCACTTCTTTTTAGTAAGAGTGAAGTTGAGTGATTTTTCATATTTATAAGTCTGGGGGGAACTTGTTTAGGTGAATTCTCTGTTTAATTTGTTTGCCCTTTTTTTTTAAGTTGGTCTTTCTGCTGATTTTTTTCCTTGTTGATTTATAGGGATTTTTATCCTCTTTACATGTAAGTTGTAAATGTTTTTCCAGTTTATGAAGACATTTTTATTTTGTATGCATTTTCATTTATTGGTCTTTTCCTTTGTGGCTTCCAGGTTCTATGTCATTCTTAGGAACACCTTCTTCTGATCAGTATTATAAAAATAATTCTTTGTCTTCTAGTTTTTAGTATATTGTTTCATATTTTATGTTGAAATTCTTGTCCTACCATAAGTTCACTTTGTGTGTGGTGCAGGCATCCAAATTTTTTTTTGCCAAATAACTACCCCATTATCCCAATATTGCTACCTTTCCCCAACTCATTTGCAATGTCTCTGTGATCACCATCTACATTCCCAATGTCTGAATTCCATTAGGTTCCCTGGAAGGGTTTTAAACTGGGGTAGGGCATGATCTTGCTTTTATTTTTAAAATCCGTGGCGTCGCAATTATTTCAGTGTAAAAATTAACATTACGGACGTCTATGACGTGCTTTGGGAGCCCAGCAGAGGGCAGATCAACTCTGCCTAGAGACAAGGAATTCATTGAACTGGCCCTTAAAAGGAGAGAAAGGAGGTTAGGGGCATTTTAAGTAGAAGGCACTGCCTGAGAAAAGGCGTAGAGGTCTGATGTAGGAGCCCATGGTATGTTCTAGAAACGAAATGAGATGACTAAGAGGGTCATGGTGGTAGGTGAGACTAAATGGAAACGTGTATCCAAGACTGCGGGACACTAAGTAGGCACCAGAGGAGCCAGGCAGGCTGTTCAAAGAGAAAAGTCACGGGGAGATTTATATTTTGGATACAGTCTTTTGGGAAAGGAACTTTGCAGTGTTAGTTGAGAGCCTTGCAAACAACTCTGGAAAGGTCATTAAGAAATGATCTTTCCTTGGAATCTAATTTATTTTATTTCACAATTTTTTTAACCAAATGATAAATATTTATTGAGGGTCTTCTATGCATCAGGCATAACACTGAAAGTGATCGGAATCTAATTCAAATAAGTGAAATGTAGCCAAAGATTTACCTTGGACAGAGGTATTTATGTAAGGTTATTTATTGGGTTGGCGAAAAAGTCCGTATGTTTTTCTGTATGATGCAAGGCATAGTTTTCATCCTCACTTATAACTTTATTGATTTGGATATTTTGAGTATGTCGGCCATCTCCCACGTGGTGTAACATTGAATTAATTGTTCTCAATTAACGTCTCGGTTTGATCGCTGTCAATTTCAACTGGTCTACCAACCATGGATCGTCATCCAGTGAGAAATCTCCAGCATGAAACTTCACAAACCACTTTTGACATGTTCAATCAATCAGTCACAGCACCTTCTTCGTTCACTTCATAAATCTTTTTTTGCATTTAAGTTGCATTTTTACCTTTCTTGAAATAATAAAGCATAATGCACTGAAAATGTTGCATATTTTCTTCCATCTTCAATATTAAAATGACTACATAAAAATTCATCAATTTTGATAAGTTTTTTTAAATGTCTATTGATATGACAGCTGTCACAATACAGTCTGACAAAATTGTTTCAAATGAAGTTAAAGATAACAAAGCGCTACTAGAGCCAATTTATGGAAAAAAACAAACAAATTTTTGGCCAACCCAAACAGCACAGGAAAGAAATTAAAACTGAGATTTCAGAATGATGGTTTGCGTGGGTTAAATTCACACATTACAATTGTAACTGAGGAATATTTAGTGATGTGGGAAAATGCTCAAAACATAACATTTTGTAAAAAAATAGATTATAAAACTATACTGAGAATTATTCTAATTTAAAAAAATGTACATTACATGCAAAGTACAGAAGGAATTATACCAGAAGGTGGTTATTAAAGGTGGTTATTGCTGGGTAATAAAATTATGGATGGAGATTTATTTTTTGTAATACTTTTCTGTATTATCTAAACATGTCTGTATTTTTCAAACTGGAAAACACTATTTAAAAAACTTCTCCACTGAAATTGAGATGACAAGAAAATGGTAATGTTAAGTGAAAATAAAAGTATACAAAATTAGATGTGTGGTATGATTTCAACTTTAAATAATCCCATTCACAGGAAAAAGCTGGGGAATCCATACGAAAAAGACAAAAGAGGAATAGAGAACCCCCTGGGGGCACAGACGCTGAAGAGGACTGGGACCAGAATGGTCAATAAACCTGCAAAGATGCTCCACTTTCCTCGTTGTCTAGGAAAATGCGAATTGAAGCCTCAGTGAGATACCGTTTCATACCCACCAGATTGGCACAAAGTGAGAAAATGTGAACAAATCAAGTGTGATTCAGAATGTGGAGTCACTTTGGGAAAAAACTGTATCGTTACCTAGTAGAAGAGTTGAAGACAACCATGACGAACGACCCAGCAGTTCCATTCTTTGATATATGTCCCAAAATAACTCTTGCACATGTGCGAGACACAGGTATAAAAATGCTTATAGCCTCACTACTGGTAATAACAGAAATTGGGAAACTACCTAAGTGTCCACTACAGCAAAGTGGTTAAACAAATAGTATATTTATACGTAGCAATATGATACAGTGAGAATCTAAGTGGTTTTAGCTACGTGGAGCATGACAACATCTCTGACTCGCATTGCTTGAAAAAACTGCAAAGAATAATGCAGTATAATTCTATTTATATATAGTTTCCTAATCAACATACTGTGGAGGGTTTGTGGTAGCCAGCCGTCTCCAGATGGCCAGGCCCCCAAAGATCCCTGCCTCCAGTTATTCACACCCTTGTGTAGTTTCCTCCTGCATTGTCCCAAAGTTGTCCCGTGTGACTGATAGCAAATGGCAGAGATGGTGGTGTGTCACTTCCAAGGCTGGGTCACCCCCTGGGGAAGAGCAGCCTCCTGGAGAGGCCCACCAGTGGTAAAGACAGGAAGCTTCCTGCTAGCAGTCATGTGAGGCTCCTTCTGGCCCAAATGAGGCTTCAGATGACAGCAGGTGACAGCTTAACTGCAACTTGGGGACCCTGAAACAGAACCACTCCAGTAAGCTGGGTTCCTGACCCTCAGGAACCATTATGAGATAATAAGTGTGATGTAAGCTGCTAAGTTTAGGAGACATCGATTCTGCAGCAGTGGAAAACTAATACAGGGATGTATGCATATGTGGAAAATTACATATATGTGTGTTTATACATTTTTATCTTTCTCATTTTAAAAGTAATGCTTTTTCCAAATATTTTCCAAATATTACAAATAATGAAGAAGAAAAAAATAACTCTACCCTAGACTTTAGTGGCAATGTCTTCGCTATTAGCATTTGAATGTATTTTCTTCCTTTTTTAAATTGATTTTATTAGATATTGAGTAGGGTATATATGTATACATACATACACCTATATGTAAAATGTATGAAAGGCATTAAGAATAATGAGGCAATAAATTCTGTGTACATATATATAATTTAATTTAATAAGAACATTTCCATGACCTTCCAAGCTCCCCATTTAATCCTGCTCCTGGTTTATTTTGTACCCTCCTCTATCATGTGCAATGACTAGCTTGAACTTCATGTTTATGATCTCTTTACACTTCTGTGTAATTTCCCTTTGATGGCTGTCACCAGCGGCTCACACCAGCAAACTTGCCCAGGGAGTCGGCTTGAGTGATCACAGCGACCTCACCTGGAGGTATCCGACAGCTACCTCGCCGCCCAGAGCCAATGACCGACGGGCTGCGTCGCTTCTCCGTGAAGTAGGAGCCTCCGCGGAGCTAGAAAGCAGGTCCAGATTTCTGGCCCGGTTAGATGGTAGGAGTGACGGGCACCGAGCGAAGGAGCAGATTTGTAAGCGGCAGGAGCAGCAGTTGATTCTTTCTCTCTCTCTCACTGTTTAAAAATAGAGCCTGAACCTGAATGATTTTCTACCCCGCTGGCTCCTCCTCCTCTGTCCTTGGTAGACGTTTACTTCCTACCAGGCTTTCATTGTAAAAAAAATAAATAAATAAATTCAAATATATGGCAACATTCTTTTTAAAAAAATAAAATATAGCTCAAATCATCTATCCTTTTTGTCCATAAGTCCAGTTTAGTTCCCACAGTTGTTATTTTGTTTCGCATTCTTCCACACCTTCCCTCTCTCCACACACATCCTGGTGAGGAGAGGCAGAATGAGCAACGGTTAGGGGTTTGGTCTCTGGAGATGGCTATCTTGGGTTCAAATCCTGACTGTGTCGCACACAAATTGTGTGACCATGAAGTTGCTTAACCTCTCTGGGCCTCAATTTCCTCAATCTATAAAATGGGGATGATAACATTCCCTACCTCACAGGGTTATTGTTAAGATGAAGTGAATTCATATGTATAAGACACTTTAAACTGCCTGGCATAGAACAAGTGTTGGGTGTTATTACTTATACATACACATGGGAAAAGTGGAACATTGTTCTGCAAATTTTTAAAAAACATAATGGTTTCATAATGCATTTATATCAGTGATTTTCAAACAGTGTGCTGCAAGAATCTTTAAAACGTGCAATACCTATTCAGTCAGGTGCACTGACCTCTTTTCCCTTAGTCTGTCAAATTAAAAAAAAAAAAAAAGACTATAGCCAATGCAACAATAGCAGTCCGGTGTGACTGAATCAAAATTGTACCTATTTTTTTTTGTCAGATTGGCCAAAAATGTATTTCTTGGTGTGCCACAGAATTTTAGTAATTCGTTTTTGTGTGCCATGAGATGAACAAGTTTGAAAATTGCTGATTTATATCAATCAGCACTTTGGTTTTTAACTCAGAATGTGTCTCAAAGATACCTCTCTGTTAAGCCTGGATCTATGGAATTCTTTGAATAGATGCTTAGCTTAGTATTCCATTCTATAGGCAAGTTATTTTTTAAAGATTTTATTTATTTAATTTTAGAGAGAGGAGAAGAGAGAAAGAGAAACATCAATATACGAGGTCAGGTGTCTCTCACGCGTTGCCTCTCACACCCGGCAACTAGCAACCTGGCCCAGAACCCAGGCATGAGCCCTGATTGGAAATCAAACCAGCAACCTTTCGGTTCTCAGGCAGGCACTCAATCCACTGAGCCACATCTACCAAAGCTATGGGTAGGTTGTTGAAATAAGCCCCTGTATGTGGACATTTAGGTGGTTTCCAATTTCTCACAACTACAATGCAACAGCCTACCAAGTGATTTCCTTATTTCCACTCTTGTTCCCCTCCCTCTGTTTTCAGCATAGCAGTCAGTTCTTTTATTAAAAGCAGAGAGTAAATCAATGCTCAAAACCCTCCCAGGATTTTCACCTCATTCAGAGTAAAAAATCAAAGTCCTTATAATGGCCTAGCTGGTCGGCATCCTGCCCTAGAATATCTCTGGCTGCAACTCCTGATATTCTGCTCCTCGTCCATTTGACCCAGTCACCCTGTTTCCTAGCTATTTCTAAAGCATTCCTGCTATGCTCCTGCCTTTGCACTTGGCTGTTCCCTGTGGCTGGAACATCTTCCTTCAGTTATCTGCATGACTCACTCCTTCACTTTCTTCAGGTCTTGGCCCAAATGTCCCTGACCCACCCTATTGGAAATTGCAAAACTCTTTTACAGAGATAAGGTCCGAACAGTGATGGCTGAAATTATGGATAGAATGGACCAGATATATCTGTGCTCCCTTCCAGCTCTAAAATTCAGCTTTGCTGATTTCAGACATCGCTGTCTCTCATTCACAAAGAATGGGAACTTGAGACAGCCTAGAATGTAATCAATGCAGAAGGAATGAAAAGCGAGGGAATCCCTTGGACCAGGCTTACTTACCTCTTGTTGATTCTGGAAGGACTTGGGAAGTTCTTGCACACACCCTGTGGCCTCCTGGCATTGCCCCATTCACTCACCCACTGACTCGCTGGGCACCCTCTGCCTCCACCCTCATCCCAGGCCTGGCTTCTCCCTGGCCCTGCACGGATGTGAAGCTTGGATGAGGCGTCTGCTGAAAGTGCACAGTCACAGCCTTGGCGGATCCTGCCCTCCCTTTCTGTCTAGTCCCTCCTTCCTTCTCTTATTGTCATCCACCCTTTGGGGCCTAGGAGTGAACGATTTTGCATTTATCACCTCCTAAGACACTACACCATTTACGTAGTTACCTTATTTGGTGTTTGTCTTCATTTAGAATGTCAGCTAGCTCAAGACAGAGATTTTGTCTGTGTTTTTACTGCTGAATGCCCACACTTAGCCCAGTGACTGACACAGAGTAGGCCCTCAATAACTGCAGTGACTATGTCTCTGTGAGAAAATGGGCAAGTATGTCTCTTGGAACTAAGCTTAGAAATAGAAATCCTAGGTTGCAAGGCATACATGTTTGTTGTTTTCGTAGATGTTACCAAGTTGCCCTCCAAAGCAGTGGAACCCATCCTTTCTCCCATCTGCTGAGCTCCTTTGCAAATCCTTGATACTTTCCAACTTTTAATTTTGGTCAATCTAATCGGTGAAAAATGGTACCTTTTCGTTTAAATTTACCATACTACTAGTAAGACCGAGCAACCTTTTATGACTTGAATAGCCAGTTTTGTTTCTTCTTCTAAGAATTGGCTATTTTCCCCATTGAATATTTTGTTTTGGTCCTTTCCTTGAGAGTCATAGTGTCACAGGTGGGCAGAGGTAACCAGGTTCTTGGTGATCGGGACAAAGAATTGAACTGAACACCCAGAGTTTATAGCAGAGAACATGGGAGCAGGCCAACTCCAAGCAGAGATTGACCTCATGGGCTGGAGGGACTCTATTCTTATAAGGTGGATCCTTCTTGGCTAGTTTTGGTGGGCTTTTACTGCGCATGTACAAGTAGTTGTATTACTTTAAAGCTACTGCACATGTGGTCTCCCATGAGTTTCCCTGATTGGCCACCAGGGAGGGGGACCCCCTGTACTAGGTTCACCTTTCCCTTTGCCAGAGAATTATAGCTCTCTGTGTTAGAGATTGGTGAAAAGGAAAGGAATTATTTATTCGAGTTATACAGACTTAAGAATAATGACTTAACATCTTCATCAAAATCTCAAGGTCCCTTAAAATACCCACAAACATGCAGAGGCCTTCTTTCCCACTTTGCCCAGTTCAAGGTACCGTATTTCAGGAAAAGAAATACAAAGCCGCGTGGTTCTCTCTGCTAAAGCTACATGGAGATTCTCTCCCACAGGGCTGCGGGAGTATCCCTTCTGGCTAAAAGTGCGTGGTTCTATCGTCAATGGCTGCCGCACCTGTGTTTAAATCCCTGCGCCAATCTTCCTCTGCAGCCCCATTTCTGCAGAGGTTCTAGGGGTTATCTGCGAAACTGTTGCCATGCAAAACAACTCAATGGCCCTGTCCATGTATCCCATCCCTCAGCTCAGATATGTGGGGGTGAGGACATCCTATATTTTAATATTTCCTGGACACCTCGAGTTCTGGACCCCATTACAAATCCTTCTTTTGGGGGCACCCTGGCTGCACCCTCCTACAATAGGAGACTTTTTTTTCACATTCTGGGTTCTAATCCTTTGTTATATATGTTGGAAGCATTTTACCTCTCAGTCTTATTTATTTTTCTTTTGTCAAACAGAATTTTAAAATTTTGGTTTGGTTGGTCTTTTCTTTTGTCTTAATTTTTT
>PVKM010039840.1:0-13615 GCA_004027735.1 Carollia perspicillata | reverse complement strand
TTTGTGTGTCTTAATGGTTTGTAGTCATGCTACATAGTATTCTGTTGTACAAATATTCCACAGTTTGACTGTTGATGGATGTTGTTTCCAGTTTTAGACTATTGTGATTAAAGCTGCTGTGAATATCAGTGTACATTGTTTGGTACACCTTTTGCATTTCTCTTGGATGTGCCTCTTTTCAGCTTTATGTACTGTTCTGTTGTTTGAAATGGTTGTATCCATTTATACTCCCACCATGAGTGTGTGATTGTTCATTCCACTTGTTGAACAAACTCACTGTTGGTTTTTGTGATGCTCTTAATTTTAGTCTTTCTGATAGGTGTATGTATAGTGGTAGGCCATTGTGAGTTTATTTGTATTTGATAATTAACAAGGATGAGCAGGTTTGCTTACATTTATGAGAAGTTTGAATATCCTTTTTGTGACATTAGTATTCTAGTTTTCTTTATTATTGGGTTGCTAATCTTTCTTATTGATTTGTTAGTGCCTTTATGTAATCTTCATATAAGCTTTTTGTTGGTTTTATATATTGGGAATATATTCTGCCATTCTGTGGCTGGCCTTTTTATTCAACTAATGGTGTTTCATGATGAATAAAAATTCTTAGTCAAGTTTCAGTTTATCAGTAGTCTTGTCTTGTTTTCAGCCTTAAGAAACCTTTATCTATCTCAAAGACATGAAGGGAACAGTCAATATAGATAGAGGTCCTGGAGTATGTCTGGTATGCTATATTCTAGATGCCACATCTCACCCTACCCCCAGTCCTTTAAAAAAATCTCTCGGATTTATATCTATAGATCACTTGTAATTGATTTTTTATATAATCTATAAAAATAGAAAATTCAGTTTATAAATTCAGCACCCTGCCTTTTAAATTTAATACTATATGGTGATCTTTCCATATCCTTATGTATAAGAATACTTCATCTTATGCTACATAAATTTCATTATATTGGTATATTTTTGATAGACATTGAGGTTGTTTGCATTTCATTTCATAGTATTGAAATAAAGAAATTTTTAATATTCTTTGCTTATTTGTTTAAGCTCTTATAGGGTAAATTCCTAGGTAAGGCATTGTTTTGCCAAAGACTAGATACCATTTTGTTTTTGATCATTAATGCTGAATTGCCCTCAGTAGATACTTTATCAATATATATTCCCAAAAGCAGTGAGTTAGGTATTTTTCTTCTTCCGCTATCATAAAAAGCCAGAAAAAATAAGGTAAGTTAAAGCCTTAACAATGCTTTAAAATGTGTTCAGAATGCATTCACGTATATATGTAAGTACACATATGGAAATGTGCACAGAAACATTACCTTCTATTACTGTTTCTTTTTTCATTTTCAATATAGGAAATGTATGAAGTTGCCAAGAAACTTAGCTCCTTCTGTGAAAGTCTGGTCCATGATGAACACCTTCAACACCAAGGCTGGGCTGCAATCATGGCCAATCTGGAGGACTGTTCAAATTCATACCAAAAGCTACTTGTCAAGTTTGAAAATATTTATTCAAATTATCTGCAATCCATAGAAGACATCAAGTTAAAACTGACTCAGTATGTGTGCCATTCAAATGGATAATAGATGTTTGTTTAAAGCATCCTTGTAAATTTTCAGGAGTTTCAGCAATTAATATTGTTTCAAGTCAGCCATATAGTTACTATGATCAAAGTTAATTTTTTGAGAATTTTACAGACTCCAATATTATGATCAGTTTTACTTACTATATATGTTACGGATCTTCCACACTTCTTTTTCTTACGTTGTTTTCTTTATGAAAAGGCCTAAAATGCTTTGGAAATTTTTACAAACCCAAGACTCGGCATTCTGTCTCCCTGGTAACTTTCCAATAAAGTAACGATAACAACAAAAAAATAACACATCTGAAGGAAATGGAAAATTTTTTAAACATTAACCAATCGAGAAAAATTTTATTTTTCTAATACTGCCATATGATGTAGGCAGTACATCTTTCTAGGATGGAAAAAAGCCATGTGTTCTAGCTTTTGTTTAGATGGCTTTCTGTTTGTTTTTTTTTTTGCATATAAGCTTATCTGATACCCTTGGCTTCTTTTTTAAAACAAATTTAAAAACATTTTTTAAAGTTTTATTTAGTTTTAGAGAGAGGGGAAGGGAGGGAGAAAGAGAGGGAGAGAAACATCAATGTGTGGTTGCCCTTCATGTGACCCCCACCAGGGACCTGGCCCACAATCCAGGCATGTGCCCTGACTGGGAATTGAACCTGTGACCCTTTGGTTCTCAGTCCATGCTCAATCCACTGAGCTATACCAGTCAGGGTTCTTGGCATCTTTTTTTTAAAAAAAGCTATGATTAGCCCAGGCAGGTGTGGCTTAGTGGATTGATCACTGGACTATGAACCAGAGGGTTGATAGTTTGATTCCCAGTCAGGGCACATGCCTGGGTTGCGGGACAAGTTACCAGTAGGGGGTGAGTGAGAGACAAGCACATATTGATATTTCTCTCCTTCCCTTCCCCACTCTAAAAATAAAATAAATAAAATCCTTTTTTAAAAAGGCTATAATTAATGTAAGAATATAGCAGTAATTCATGAATATAGGCCTTTGTGTTGTGTGTGTATTCTTTCAGTTTTTTGCTCTTTTTTTGGGGGTATTTCATTGCTTTGAATTGGGATTTTTTTTTTTTTTTCATTCATTCAAGTGAACCTTATAAAATCAAGTTTCTCTGTTTGGCAGAATGAATCTTTAGAAGATTTTGGCCTCAGTTTGACAATGGGACAGATACTGGGAAGGAAGGGGATGATTAAGACTATAAATATCTTTTACAAGTTTATGTAAAAACCTTTTCAACTATTTTTTAGAGATTCTCTTAGGTATGTTAATTTAAGGTAGGACTTGATTGAATTTTACATACATTTTTACAGAAGCCACGTCATTAAGATTTTATTTCTTTCCCATGCCTTTTGACAACATACATCTACCTATCTCTCTATTTTCAGGATTTGGTGAATGTAAGAGTTACCTTAATGTTTATGAATATCGTTAATTTTATCCCGTGCTTTCAGTATATCAGAGATACTTGCTTAACTAAAAGACAAAAAATTGTACTTTGAGGGACTGCTATGGTAAATCTTTTTTGTAAATTTGAATTCCTTATATCTTAAGGTTTGATAAAAAAACTATGTGTTCACTTGTTTAGTATGAACTGGCAACCTTTACCTTAGAATAGAATTTAAAGGTGTTGATACCCTTCTCTCTAACTCAGTTTCTTTTAAAGAACACCTCCTAGATTATTTTATGTATGTATAACATAACGGATACAATAAGATTTGTCTGTGTGATAATAAAATGCTAAGCTTTCAAAAAATTAATGTCTAATTAGAGTAGTCCTGTTATTTTACTAACAGAACTTTTGTATTTTAAGTTTAGGAACTGCGGTTTCAGTAATGGCCAAGATTCCACTGTTGGAGTCCCTAACCAGACATAGTTACAGGGAATGTTTGGAAAGACTGGATTCTTTACCTGAACATGAAGGCTCGGAAAAAACTGAGATGAAAACCTCCACTGAACTGGTGCTGTCTCCTGATATGCCTAGAACAACTAACAAATCCTTGTTAACCTCATTTCCCAAGTCAGTGGAACATGTAGCTCCAGATACCACAGATGCTGAAAGTGGAAAAGAAATTAGGGAACCTTGTCAAAGTACTGCTCAGCAGGAGGAGACTTCAATAGATGCTAAAGAAAGAGATCTTCCTTTTTTTAATGTTTCTTTGTTAGACTGGATAAATGTTCAAGATAGACCTAATGATGTGGAATCATTGGTTAGGAAGTGCTTTGATTCAATGAGCAGGGTAAGTAATGATAATTTGATATTTCTTGTCATTTTAACTGTTTCAAATTATATTATACTAAATATTTTACATAATGGGAGAATGGGTATTATGGTAGAAATAATGAGTTTTGAAGTTAAAGATAAAAGTTTGTTTTTATCTTTATAGTTTTTATTAGTGATAAATTAAGACTAGAAATCTCTCTTGAAAGTTTACATAAAAACTATTAAAAGACTTATTTTTTATTTACACTGATAATGATTTACATTCAGTGAAATACACACGTTCTTGAGTGGTTAATTTCATGAGTAGCCACCACCCAAGAGAAGATACTGAACATTTCTATCTTCCAGAAAATTTCCCTGTGCCCCTTTCTAATCACCATTCCCCTGGAGGGAAACTCTTTCTGACTTTTATTTTACTTATTTTAAAGATTTTGTTTATTTATCTTTAGAGGGGAAGGGAAGGAGAAAGGGCGAGAAATATGAATGTATGGTTGCCTCTCGTGCGTCCCCTGCTGGAACTGGCCTGCAACCCAGGCATGTGCCCTGACTGGGAATCAAACCGCTATCTTCTGTTTCGCAGGCCTGTGCTTGATCCACAGAGCTACACCAGCCAGGGCTCTTTCTGACTTTTAAAAGAAGAAATATGAAATACTGCATCTGCCCGAGATACTTTAAAATTCAGAACTTAGATATGGTGTTTTTAGTTGTATTTTGTAATGATTAGCCTGTGTCTTGGATTCAGTTCTCCCCCAAATAGTCTTTAACAAAAACTTTTAATCCAGGGAATAAATATCTCTTCAAATCTGATATATAAACTAATAGAAAAATCTTTGAAGCCAGAAAAAGGAAGTTGATGGATACATGTTTCAGTGATGCAGAAATACAAAATAATATTTTAAAGTCTGCTGTTGTCTAAAGATAGTTGGCAGAACAGTTAAACACTTCTAAAGGTGTTCTCAGTGGTAAAAGAGGCTTGATTTTTGAATACTGAGAGAAAGGCTGCACATTGTCTGGGATGCCTGGAAAAAATATAGCACATACCTTTCTTAAGTTATGAGACAGTAAAGTGGAAAATTTAAATAAATTCTAAATTTTTTCTTAATTATTTTAATATCGATTTCTTTGATGACTTTGAGTAGGCATTTCATTTTAACCATTTATCATTTAAATCATCAAAGAAAGCTTCAGTTAAGACACTTGGCAGGGCAGGGGAGTGTGCAATAAATTATACAAAGATTAGTACCAAAAAAGAGTGAAAACTAGTGTTCCCATGTGAACTGTTGACATTTAGTAGCTTAAAAATTTCTTCTGTGAGTGTGGAAAATCAACCATGTGATTGTGATTAGAATGATTAAGGTACTATTTTTAAAATATTTTTGCGTGAGTCAGCATATTTAAATCTACCAATGCCATAAATTTTATTCACTTTCTGTGACAAAAAGGGAAGAACTGATCTTTTTTTGTCTTAATTATAAAGTCACAGGGATTTTTATACCTACAGAAAACATAAGTTAGCTATAGTATTTTTGTTACAGGGTCACATTATTTACTTCACAGAAGTTAATGGTTATTTGGATAAAACATAGCAACAATATCTGATATCTTCCCGATATTTTACATAGCCATTTTATTGTGAAATAAAAATATAAACTTTGCCCTGGGTGGTGTGGCTCAATGGATTGAGCGCCAGCCTGTGAAAGGAAGATTCATCCATTCAGTTTCCTGTCAGGGCACGTGCCTGGGTTGCACGCCAGATCCCCAGTTGGGGATGTGCAAGAGGCAACAGATTACTGTTTCTTTTACACAAAAATGTTCTCATTTCTCTTTCTCCCTCCCATCTCCTCACTCTGAAAATAAATAAATGAAATCTTAAAAATACATAAAGTTTCATTTGATTATGCTCATTTGTTATAAAATTAGTTAACATGACTTAGAGTAACACCTATAATGTAGTGCCCTCATTAATTGTACATGCCCAGTAGATTTAAAAAATATTATTACTTAAAAACAATGGAAATCTATTTTGTAGAATTTGTTTATATATATTTCTGCTTTTACTCAGTATGGGTGATCTGTTAATGGGATTTACCTCATAATAAATAGTACTTTGCTGTGATGTTTTTATTAGATTATATATTTCTCTCCTCTCAGTAGTTTTATGAATTTATTTTTGATACCTCTTGGGCCATTTCTAAAGATTGACTAAACTGAGTATGGAATTCCTTTCATCAGAGATACCTTCTTTTCATGTCACATTGCATCGTTTTCCAAAAACAACTAACTTGACTATCTGATATTAGTAATGCTACTTGCCAGTGAATCAAAAAATGTACCAAGGTTTGATATTCTTCTATAAAAGCAAATTCTATTTAAAGCCATTACAAACTAATTCCAATTTTAACAGTTTTTGTCACATATTTTCAACTGCCAAAATCAAATCTGTTTTTTAAGAAATTAGTCAACCTGGCTGGTGTGGCTCAGTGGATTGAGCACCGGCCTATGTGCCGAAAGAAATGAGTCAGGACATAGGTATTATGGAATTTGCATAAGATTTGGAGTCACAAGGACTGGCACTGCCATTTATTTATTACTTCTGTCATTCATAATAAGTCTTTTGAACTCTCTGTTTTTACTATTTGTGTGGACTGATAGGTGCTAATTGCTTGAACAATTTAGTGTTCCACCCTCATATATCAAGAAAAATTTAGATTTGTTGCTCATGTATTTTCTTAGATTGTAGTGTTTTATACTAGAACTACTCTAAGATGTTCTCTTTTCAATTGTACTGTAGAAGGAAAACTGATTTGCTGATGATTAATAATTGGAAACACATGTATTTAGTTCATTTCTAAGCTGTCCAGAATAGTGCAAGCATAATTTATTGAATCTTGTCTTTGTGGAATATTACTTGGATATTATTGTTTGCTTCTGTTGCAGTGGACATAGGTTTAGAGGTGAGATGGAAAAATGGAGAGGGTAAGAAAATTTGTGTAGTTTCTTCTCTCCTAAGACAACAATAATGTTACCTTTGTAGATGTAAGCCAAGAGCCCAATTGTATAAAATTAGTGTAGCACTATGTTCTTATTGAAAATTTGCTGAATAATTATTAATATGTGTAATCCATATTTAATGTTTCATTGAATATTCTTCAGTACCTGTCAGTGGAGTTGTGTTATATGCACAGTGAATTATTAAATGAGACATTAGGAGCCCTGCTTTTGTGTTTGCTTTTTTTCTTCTTTAAAGTGTTGCTATGTTAATTCTACGTATAGTTGTGATTTTGCCCAAGTTGAAAATTTGAATCTGTTTTAGTCACCTTTTAAGTCTTTCATCACCCTAATGTCTTTGGTGTATACAGTACCTTGCATTGGAAATGTGCACACACTGTACTCAGTTACCATGAAATTGAGAAAAGGGAGAAAATGTTTACGTATGCAGAAGTTTTAGTGCAAAGCAAGTGCTGCCTATATTTAAATAATATCTCTGTTAACTTTTTCATGGTGTCACAAATCCGGCCTCTTATTAATTACATTGGATTCTTGGTGATAACAATAGACTAGTTTGGTTTTAACTGCTTTCATATGTTCTCCATGTGCCAGACACTGTACATAAAACAAATATTTGACTGTCCTTACAGAGAGGCAACAATGGTCTTAAAAAGCTAGGTGGGACAATCAGGGTGAACAAAGATCAGAGCTAGATAAGCACAGGGTTTGTCTGTATAAAATAGGCAATTCAGTTTCAAGAGAATGCCTGGGAGGAATAATTGGTACCAAATCACTGAAGCTTTATTGCAGTCTGTGTATTTTGGAAGTCATTATGTACAGAAGGGAGCCATTTAGGGATTTCCCCAGGAAACAACTATAATGAGTTTGTAATAGGACGTATGTTGATATCTACACATAGATATTACCAAGCAGTCAAAAACAGAGGCCGAAAATTTGTAAGGGTCGGGAATTCGAAAAAGGTTGGAAGTCAGCGCCGCAGAAGTTACGCTTAAGTCATATAAAGAAAAGAAAAATGGGCTGAGCACTAAGTCCTGGTTCATCTCTATTTATGCATTAGATAGGAAAAGGAACCAGGAGGGTACTGTGAAGGAACCCCTCAGATAATGCCCAAAAGCTTCGAAAGTTTGGAAAATGTCTTCAGTGCTAAATGTATATATAGAGAGCCTCAAGTGAAATGAGGTCATTGATGGTCTTTGGCCAGATGTTTTTTTATGGAGAGTGCATACAAAAAGACTGCCAGTGTAAATTAATGTCTTTCAAGGGAAGAGGGAAAGTGTAGTTGATCTAATTCCTTGAGGAGCTAGGGATTGAGAACTAAGAGAACTCCAGCAGGGAGGTGAGTTTGAAGATGTTATGTTTTAGAGAGAAGTTGGACTAATAAGACAGTCAATGACCAAAGACTGTGTTTTAGTTTTTAACTCTGCTTTACTTCCTTAGACCTTCAAAAGAATATTTTCTTTGGGATATTGACAGTGGAATAATTTGTGGCATTGATTGAAAGGTATAATTACTGGAACTATATATTCCTAATCATGTATTCCAATATAATCAGCAATACTTCTGTTTTATTAATATAATTATCCTGTTTTAGACCTTCTGCTGAAAATACAACTTAGATTCCTAAATATTTCTCTGAAGCTGTTACCAAAATAGTATGAAAATATAATTTAAATTATTTGATGAAAATGTAGTCATATGTGTGTCCTTGTCATCTAGCTTGATCCAAGGATTATTCGACCATTTATAGCAGACTGCCATCAAACTATTGCCAAACTTGATAATCAGAATATGAAAGCCATTAAAGGACTCGAAGATCGGCTATATGCCCTGGATCAGATGATTGCTAGCTGTGGCCGACTGGTGAATGAGCAGAAAGAACTTGCTCAGGTACTTATTGCAAACTTCCCTCAGGAAAAAGAATTTGTAGCTTTTCTATATAAGTATTTTATATGTAGTATTAATTTGGTATGTACCATGTTTCTGCTTCATCCTTGAATATCGTTAATACAATATTGCTGTTCTATTATATAATAAATAAATCATGTTCTTAACAATGAGCTTAGGTTATTTTAGATGACAACTGAAAGATAAAACCATGAAAATGCTGTAAGCAGCTGGGAAAAAAATGTGTTGAAAGAATATACAAAGCAGTCATCATACTAAACATTTGAATACCTTTTCTTCTGTTAAAAAACTAAAAAGAAATAAAAAGAATAAATATGATTTATAAAGGTCAGAAGGAATATATGAAATCTTAAAGAACTTACTAATACTTAGGCTTTTATGACCCCAAAAAAGGGATTAACCTAGACATTTTCTCTCATACCTAGTCACTTTTAGTTCATCACAGCTTTGTTCTCTACCCACCCTGGCAAGACCTCTGGCAAAACAGCCTCTAACGAAAAGAGTTGACTTTTCAGCATGTTTTTCCAGTTGTATAAATGTCTTTTTTCATTAGAACATACGAATAATCACTATGATGGGGGCAAATGTATAATTTATTGATTGAATTTATCTTGATTTACACAACCTCTCCTTTTCTCCCTTGATTTAAGATTCAGTCACCTTAGTTTGAACCGAATTCTTTGTTCTGTCTTTTGGCATTGACTGGAAGGAACACCAGTGCTCCACAGTCAATGATAAAAATATATATATATTGTGGTAGCACCAATGCAGTGCTACTACAGTCATGCCTGTCTTTGTTTAATTCCTGATCTGTAGAAAATGGCCAACATATCACAATTTTAATGTTTGTAATAGGTTTTTTCCTTCTTGTTTCAGTGGAAACCCTTAATTGGATTAGGAAAATTATATTTAAGTTCTAATCTTGTACTATATTTGATTTTGGGAATTAATTCTATGAGTCATAATATATTGTCTTTTTTAATGTATAGCTGGATTTAGATTAACATATTGGAAAACTGAATTGTATGTAGTTTTCATTTGTTATGTGTCAAGTTTTGGAATCAAGGTTATAATAGCTTAAAAATATGTTAAGAAATCTTTTAGTCCACTTATTTGTTGTAAATACTGAATCAGTCTTTAAATCATTCATTTCTTATTTTTAATCTATTTTTCTTTCAATCCTGTGTCCTTTTTAATCTCTGCTTTTGCCTTTTGAATTATTTTTATTTTAAAAATGTTATTTTTATTTTATTCATCATATTAGCTTTTTTCCTTTTAAGTAATACTTGATATATTAAGGGCTAATATACATTAAAATATCTTTTATTTCTTTTTAGCGGCAAATTCAGTTTTATTCACTTGAAATAATCTCTTTAAATCATCTTTATTTCTGAATGATGTGTTTTGATACAGAATTCTAGGCTTTTAATACTTTTACCTGTGCTTTTAGCACTTTACCTGTGGTTTGCTTTTCAGCAGTTTTACTATGATAGGACAGGGAGTGGTTTTCTCTGTATTTCTTCCTCGTTGGGCTTGTGGTACTACTTCACTGTGTGGATTTCCATCAGTTTCTCTCCACATGTTGCCTTTGTCTTATGCTTTCTCTTCTCCTTTATTGATTCCAATCACACATATATTAGAACTTTTACCTCGTTTTTTCCATTTACCCTTGTGTTCTTTCTGTGTTGTGTCATTATCTCTGCACTTCGTTCTATTTTCTTTTCTATCTAACATATCAGATTAATTTTCAGATGTTTTTAGCTGTGAATAGCTGATAAACTCATTTATTGATTTAATATTATTGTTTATTTTTAGCTCTACATTTTAAATTCCATTCTTTCATATATGTAGTTTCAAATTATCTACCAAGACATTTAGTCTTATCCATTATCTCTTTGATTATATTAAGCATATAATAATTTAAAGACTATTATCTGTTATCTCCATTATCTGTGTCTGTGTATCTATGTATATTTGTTGTTTCTTACAACAAATTCATGTGGTTTTGCCTCTTCAGGAGCCTAATTAGTTTTGATAAGAAAAATCAAAGAAATATGAAGAATGACATTTTCTTCTAGAGAGAATTTGGTGTTTTCTCTCTCTCTCTTTTTTTTTTTTTTTTTTTGTGGCATATGGTAGAAGCAATTTTAATCTTAGGTCACTATAAATCCAGTTTCAGAGATGTAGATGGGAAGCTGGTCTTCTAGACCTTGTGATGGCTAATTTACTTATCTCTTAGGATATAACTTTTGGGGAGGTATTAAAGCAAAGCGTGTTCCATTGTCATTTTCCTTGGATGGCACTGGTCTCTGATCTTATTTCCTAGCCACATGAGGAACTATGGGAAGAATTGCTAATCTTATTCTTACCCTTGTGCTCTTCTTCAGGAATAAGCAGTTGTCTCTAGGGCAGAGCATTTCTAGTGCCTAACTCACTCTTCAGGTTTCCTCCTCTTCCTAAATCCTGGCACCATCAATATGTCTGACTCCTTTACTGCTTTCTTGGATATATAATGACTAATGCCACAGGAAAGCTGGTCTATATTACTGTTACATTATAGTCTACCATCACTTGTGGCAGAACGTTGAATTGTTGATCTTGGCTGCTTCTCCAGTGTCAATCTCTTTTCACCCTCCATTGAAAGAATCGGTTTATTTAATCTTACTGCTTTTGATGGTCACTTAGATTATTTCCATTTTTCCTTATTACAAACATTGTTTTAATATCCCAATGCATCTATCTTTGTGTGCAGATTCTAGTGTTTCCTTTTTTGAGCTTTTGTTTTATTTTTTACTTTTATTTTTCTATTATAGTTGTCATTCAATGTTATATTAGTATTTCTTTAGGTACAGTCTCCAATAAGAATTGCTGGAATAGAGTATTTGCGTGTTTTAAGTATTAACTGATGATGTTATAATACCTTCCATAAGGGAAAAATTAGTCAACATCCCTAGTAATTAATGAGAAGAGCAATTTGCCATGTATTTTCTCTGAATTGTTATTCGCCAAATTTCCTTTACCCTAATGTTTTTATAAGAATTTATTATATATGATGGGTAATCCTTTGTCTGTTACAAATAATATAGGTACTGTCTCTTTGTTGACAGTAGTACAATTGTTATACAGAAGTTTTTAATTTTGATGTAGTCAAATATATTAGCCTTTTTTCATATTTAATTTTAAGAACCCATCATTCTTTTAAAATTGCCAGATTTATTTATATATTCAATATGTTTTTAAAGTGAATAAAACATGAGTTCCAGTTCTCTTATCTTAGATAAGAGATATTTTCTCTTTTTTGTTCTTGCAAATTTCTTGTTTTGTAAAAGTATTGTTAATATTTCTAATACAGTTAGAATGGATTTACATTTGATTGCATTTTTTAAAAATATCTGTTTCTGATGTTATCCTCAAATCTGCATTGGATTCAACAAATGGAGCTTTGTTGGATAAATAATTTCCCAGGATAAATAATTTCTCTGGAAGTATAGTTGTTATGACAAAGGGAATAATAGTACTTTTTTATTTTCTCAAAATAATAGAAGCATTTCTTAAAATTAGAGACTTTCTTGTTTTCTTTTCAGGTCTTGACTCTTAAGCCTTAGGGAAAACAAAATGAAATGAAATTTAGTAGCATCTCCTGTAATGTTCTTGTGGAAATTAAAAGAACTAATTTGTTATGTCTTGTGATAATATGAGTATCCTGTCTAAATGTCTTCTCTCCTTCCCCCTAATTTATTTGCAGCTTTTGCTGATGTTTTAAACTATAGTAGTAGCTCATAGAATTTAACCTTTAGAATACCTTATCCTAAATGAAGATAATTTTTCAAAGTATTTTGCTTTGTTCTGATTTTGATACCTGAATTAGTATAGTCCTTTTAGACTTCGAGAGACAAATTCTCATGTAATTATTCTTCAGTTAGTATTTCTTGATATACCTATGAACAATACTTAATATGAATGTATTTAGAAATCATCTTGGTAACCTGGTTACATATTGGGAGCAATGTAGTGAAATAGACAGAAAGTGAGGCACTAAGGTAGATGGATTTTATCTGGGCTTGCCTGAGTGAATCAGGCTATTAGAGAAATTGGGTATAATAAGATTATTTTCAAGGGGCTCATGAGAAATGGGGGATAACCTATTGAAGGTAGGTGGTAAGTGGTCATTGGAGCAACATTTTACTCATATATCTTTATGTGTTGCGCTGCTGGGGGATTTACATAGGCAAAGTTTTTCACTGACACATTTCCACAGGCATGCTTTTCTGATCTTGTAGTCTTGATTCAATCAAGTGTATGTTCTCTTAGTATGCCGTACTTAAAATATGTGTTTTTTGTGTCAGGAAATCCTTTATTAATAGTCTAGTATTTAGATTTGGGATTGTTTCTGTATTTTCTTTTGGATCAGTAAACATTAATTCAAAATCTATGAAGACTTTGACAAAAAAGATAAAAGCAGTATGTTATTTCTAAATGGATTAAATCACAGAAAAAGTATAGCCACAGTTGAGTATATGACATGTTGAAAGTAAAGTAAGATATTAAATTACATTGAAATTGTCTTATTTTTTAAATATAAACAGTTTTAACTTAATTTTAAGTACACATTTAAATTTATATATTTTCATGCTATTTAGAAAAGCATGAAACAGAAAGGAGAGAGAAGTACTAGATAGTAGGAAGCAACACTTGCTGTTTTTGCTGATGAATGTGGTTAAATCCCTAGAAGGATAATTATTTATGATTGCAAGTATGTCAGTCAGGTGGATGTGCAAATCCTAAAACTTTTATAACATATTAATTAGTAAATAGAATAGGAAAAGAACATGTATAAACACAATAAAAATATTTAGTAATAACCTCATTAAGAGATGTTATCAAAG
>PVKM010039839.1:0-13593 GCA_004027735.1 Carollia perspicillata | reverse complement strand
TAAGTGGTAAAACTGTCTTCTTTTTATGGATGCATAGTATTCCATTGTATAAATGTACTATAGCTGTTTTACCCACTCATCTACTGATAGACACTTGGGTTTCTTCTAAATCTTGGCTATTGTAAATAGTGCTGCAATGAACATACTGGTGTAGAAGAGAATTTAAGTCTACCCTGCAGATAGGCACAAAAGGTTACTAGCATGTCTTCTTTTCTGTCTTCACCTTCCCTCCTTCATCCTTCTCCTCTTCCTCATCCTCCTTCATCATTTTGGTTTCTTGTTTTGTTTCTTTGAAACAAGAAATCCTCCTGACTCAATACCAATTGCTCCTTTAAAGTACTATTAACTCCATAAGCTAATCAAGCATATGCCCTTAAGATCAATCTCAAGAAGGTACATATATTTCAGGGATAAGGTAACTTGTCTCAGGTACCTTTCATTGTCAGATATAGCCAAGGGTTGAAATTTTAGAAGAAATGTTCTCTTGAGAAGGTTTATCATTCTTGAAACTTTTCTTCTGAAACTTTTCAGCAGATGTTTCTAATGCCCTGAAGGGAGAGCTTTAAAATAGGGCAGCAGAGGCTGAGAAAGGGGAGCCCACCAGAGTTGCAAACAAAGAGCTTCAAATATTTAGCAAAACAAGAATAAGACCTCCAGATCCTTTTACCAGCTGCTCTCAAAACAGCACCCCACGCTGAAAATCAGAGTCATGGCCAAATTTGTACAAGATGCATCGGGTGGCCAGGGACGCCTCTGAAGGCCTGCAGGACATCTATAATCACAGGAGACAACAGGGGCCATGAAGGAGGCAGCCCCATCAGGAGTGTGGGACCCCTGACAAGAGAAGGTGAGAGAGCTCTACCCCACAAGGCCTGCCCACCTCTTCTCTCCTTTGCTCTGAGCTGTGCATGGGCCCTGATGGTCAACAAGGGGCTTGGGCTGGCTCTCGCGGTCAGGTAGACAGACAGGAGTAACTTCAGGAATGCTCAGGAATGCTAGACAGATTTCAAGGCTGTGGGGAGCAGACGGAGAGAGATGGGGAGAGACTGGAAAAAGACAGACACACACACACAGAGTGAGACAGGGAGAGAGGAATAAGACAATGTTAAAGAGGAAAAAAGGAGAGGAGGACACTGAGGAAAGCAGAGAGAAAAGAGAAGAGATTAAAGAGAAAGGGGGAACCAAGAGGAGACTGCAGAGTGTGGGGAGAAGAGAAGAATGAGCGAAGGATGGGGGAGGGGAAGAGAAGAGCAACTCTCGCATTCCATTCCCATCCCGACACTCACAGGGGAGAGTTCTCAGGAGTTGTATCTTGAAGAAACACTCATAAATCTTCCATGAAACAACCATGGAAGCTTAAACTTGTGCGTTCATGTCAGGCAGCTCCGTCTGCACCTGCCTCCCAGGGAATGAGATCGGTTGGGCCCCTCTTTCCAAGTCCAAGCTGTGGGTGCACCTGCTCTGGGCCGGGAGGGAGGAGACTACAATGAAAAGAAAAGGCTCAGCTGAGAAATGACCCATTGGGGCCAAGAACTTCTGCCGGTGTCATTCATGGATGAATCTAAGATACCCTGGACTATAAGATGTACCAGACTTTGCACAAGAAAACTTATGAAGCAATACTTCAATTAAGCAAACCTTGGTGTCTTTTAAAAGCAAATTGCTGTGAATTTCCTTCTTACAGCTGGATCTCTTTGAGGTTAGTGGTTAAACAGTCCTGCTGGAATATCAGATCTACCAACATTTATTGACACGTATCCAATAACAGGCCCAGGGCTAGGAACAGGGTACAGAAAGGCAAAACTCCAGCGCTCCCCTCAAGGATCTCATAAGCAGTGCCGTTCATCAGAATTTTCTGCAACGGTGAACATGTTCTAAATCTGTGCTGCTATTGTAATTTAAATATTTATTAACATTAAATAAAATTTAAAATTGAGTCCCTTAGTCCTGCTAGTCACACATCAAGTGTTCAATGGCCACAAGTGGGCACACCGTCTACTGTACTGGATTATGCACACGGAGAAGCAAATAAGACATGCACATTTTCATATGAGAGGTGGCCTAAGAGGGACCTAAATAAAGTTTTCTGAATAACGTTAAGGGAGGAAGGAAAGAGGAAGAAGCAATAAGGACTAAAGTTTCCATCAAAAAATAGCTTATGAGGGACAGACAGGGATCTGCCGGCAGAAGCAAAGGGGAACAAGGTCATCTGTGACTGATGACAGCTTGAACAGTCTCAGAAATGTGAAAGCAGAGCTCGTTTTCTGGGAACAGCAAAACACCTAGTTTGGCTGAAGTGTAGGCACAGAAATAGTGAGAGAGAAGGATAGGGTCCTTAGGTTGAGGGCTCAGAGGCCAAGGAGTTTGCTGTTAACCCTGTTAAGCAGGGAGGAGCCACTGAGGATTCAAAGCCAGGGAGAAATGCCCCTTGGGAGTGATCCTTCAGGCAGCACATGAAGATATGAAGTATCTGCTCAAGGAGAAACAGGAGCAGGATTGAAAGAGACTGGGCGAGGCGTCAGAACATGCAGAGGCCAGGGGAAATGAGGAAGGAGAGTGGCTATGCATTACAAGACAGAGGACTACATGGAAGCTTTGTTTTGCCTGAAATAAGAATGGCATCTGTAAGTCTAACTATAATAGTATAAGACAGATCCTTAAAGTCATTTCCTGAGCCGATGTCTTTGCAGAGGAAGAATCAATCATCCAAGAAAGGTGAGCTTTTCCATAACCACTTGCCAGCCCATTAACCTATACAGCAGGATCCCTTCCCCAAATACCACCCCCATGAGCCACCAGGAGCTTATCATCCAGTGAGAATTAGGCAGGAAAAAATGGAAGCAGAAAAAAGAGGAAAATAAGATGAAGAGAAGAGGTACTTTTTAACATGTGCTGGGGAAGTCAAAGCAAATTCCCAGCCATTCCTGCTAGGATTTTTTATGAGACAAGACATCCTCAGAATGGATTCTAAATTATACTCTGCACCTCATACAACATGGGAACTCCTGGCAGCCAGCTGACACACACTGCCCTCTCATTACCTGCCCACCCTCTCCAGCAAGTAGGCAGTCTGGGAGACGAAGGGCGGGCTATGCAGGTGACCCAGTGGAGGTAAAGAACACGGGCTGGCAGCACTGAGCTCCACATTCATAAGCAGCCCCAGCCTCTTGTTTTTAGGCAAAGTATTTCTAGCCCTTGGTCTCCCTCTGTGCAATGAGAGGGTTGGTCTGCATAGGCCTGAGGGTCCTGAGAGTTCTACGTTTGGGTGGCCTGGAGGGTTGGCACGGGAACAGTTACAGAGAGCCCCTACAAAACCATGTGTGTATGGGAAGGCATCTGTGGGCACAGCAAAGAGGAGTGAAGGGGAAATCCTGCTCTAGTTCCCTTATAAGGTAATGGAAAGATCAGGTGTGATCATAGATGAAATAAAAACCTCTTTCATAAGTTTTAATTATTTTTAAAAATAATGAAAAACTACCCAAGCAAAGAAATATTGGGAACGCCACGCAGGAAGTCGACGTGCTCTGAGAATTAAACAGCAGCTCTACTTAGCTCACCATTGCTAAGCTCACCTGTGCTAGATCGCTTCACTCTTTGAACCGCAGTTGCTCATCTGCAAAACAGGAAAGTGTTGGGGTGTCTCCTTCAAAAGGCCACCCCAAACAAAGAGAGCATCAGTGGCAATTGCTGTGGAGTCCCAAGAGGTGGCATGAACAGTGAGAGTCCGATGATTTGAGTCCTGACTCTGCAATTTCTTTCTCTTATTTTTTTAAATTACTTTTCCAGCTTTACTGTTATGACATATAACATGGAGTAAATTCAAGGTGTACGATGTGTTGATTTGACAGACTTATATATTGTAAAATGATTACCACCACAGCATTTGCTAACACCTCACTGTGTTACATCATTACCATTTGATTTTTGTGGTGCAAACTTTTAAGCTCTACTATCTTAGCAGCTTTCGAGTACGTAGTACAGTATTGCTCACTACAGCGCCCTGCGGCATATTAGATCCCTAGAACTTACTCATCGTGTATCTGGAAGCTTGTACTCTTTGATCAACATCTCCCTGATCCCCCGCACCGCCCACTCCGTAACCACCATTACAGTCTCTATTTCTACAAGTATCGCTTTTTCAAATTGTACACTTAAGTGATATCACACAGTATCCCTTTTTCTCTGTCTGATTTACTACACTTAGCATAATGCCCTCGAGGTCCATGCACCTTGTCGCAAATGGCAGGATTTCTCTTTTTCTCACAGCTGAGTAATATTCCATTGTATGTTTACACCACATCTTTTTTCTCCATTCACCCACTGACGGACACAGATTTGTTTCCATATCTTGGCTATTGTCAATAATGCTTCAGTGAGCATGGTGGGGGGCATGTATCCCCTTCAAGGTCCTGCCACGCTGGTGACTTCCTCTCCAGCATTTGTAGGACTTCACTACCAGTGAGTTGTATTTTTATAGAGAGCTGGCGTGTTCCCCAAACCTGTTTATGCCTGCTGTGTTTCTTATCATTATAAAATGTAACGAAATATTGGGGAAATTAAAAATGTACTAGCATCACAAGGAAGCAGTTGCTATGAGGGCTAAGTTGATTTTACTGTAAAAATAAAGTCACTTAATATTGCTGTTAAGTCAGGTGCAACAACTGTAAAAATTTAGAAAGGAATCATAAACCTCTAGAAGAACGACTTGGCAAGCATGTTTATGTTCTCAGTCCCCTTTAATGAAACACTGGAGATCATATCTGGTGCACTATGAGAATGGCTTATACAAGAAAGGTGTCATGGGACTCCAGTCAGCTGACCGCTGCAGCCTAAGAGAAGAGGCCCTTGGCCACATCAGATAATTGGCAAACGTGTACACATTTATGTATTTTAAGTTAAAGTGTAATGCTTAAGGTACATTATTATTTTTTATGATTTCCTGCTTTAATAGACTTTTTCTATTAACTGACCAACTACCAGCACACATGGCTTCCTAAAGGAGGGTTTCCAAGGCAAGCAGCTCAACCCAAATGCAGGCAACCCTCTCCTGAATAGTCTGTCTCCCACTGAAATTTGAAATGTTTAAGGAAGAACTGCTTGATCGATCATGTCAAATACCTTGCCAGGAAGAAAGAGACACCTGCCCCCCACTCCTTGTAATAATTTTTCCCTTTCTGGCCCCTCCCCCTGCCTTGCTGGGTTCAGTTTCTTCTATCAATTCTCCAGACAGGAAAATTATTTTCATATTCTCTCTCGTATGAATACACGTGTGTGTACATAGATAGTTGTGTGTTGTATCTATATATGTGTGTTATGTGTGTACATGAACATGTTCATATATACATATGTCATACCATGTGTGTGCATCTACATATTTGCATGCATTTACTATGCATGTGTGTATATGTTTATTTACTATGAATCTGTGTGTGAGTGTGTGTGTGTGTAATGAAGGGTCAGTAAAGGGTCAATAAACAAGAGGACACCCTTCCTGAAGCCTGGAGAAAATCTGGAGGTAGGTTCTGGGGACTGACCATGTGAGAAGTGGTTTTGTAAATCTGGCTTAATATTAACTATGACATGGTCAGTGAGCTTTCCACAATGGTGTTACCTCCAAAACATATTGTGGCAAGAACATTAACCATCTTCCTTCCAAAACAGTGTGCATGGGGCATGGAGGACGATGCTGTAGTCCACACATAGCACCTTGCTTACGGAACATCTTTTTAAAGCTGTGGAATCTTTTGTTCCAATGAAATTGGAGATCCAGTGTTACACACATAAAAATGAAGCATCTCTTTAGCTGAATCCCAGAGGAACCCATACTCCCCTGATCTATCATGGAACCGAGCTTGAAAACCCAGTACCCTAATGCAAAGGCAATGTCATTAATATCCCTGAGCTGCCTGCAGAAACCCTTCAGAGTGACCTTGGACAAGTCACTTCCTCTCTGTTTCGTCACCAAAGGTGACCAGTCAGGTACACATATATTCCAGGGCCCACTAAGACCCCAGCAAACTCTTCGTGGTGGTCACTTCTGCAGAATGAGACTGGGTGGAGCAGAGACTTTCACCTTTTCTATTATAATATTTCTAAAGGGTTTGAACGTGTTATAGCAAGCTTGTATTTTTCAATCTTCCTTATGATTAAAATTAAGTTTAAAAATTCAATAAGCAGGCGTGCACTAGCTGCTGGAATTAAATATATTAAAGAACATGATATTTAACGTAGGAAGCTTACCGACTAGCAAAAGAAACAGACAATTAAACAATCACAATATTTCCATGAAAACACAAATTGCAGTGAACATACAAAGTGCTTGAGATATAACCATTCTTGGAGGAGCAAGGAAACCTATCTTGGAAGTAACAAAGGTATATTCTAACTGGGTCTAAAAAGACGGGCAGTAGTTATGAGGCAGGGAAAAATTTAACGCATGTATTAGAGGAAAATTTAACAATTAAGCGGGCAAAATTTAAATGTTTAATGAATATCTTCATGTGAATGGCTGGGCTAGATCAATGTCTACCAAGGTGTGGTATAACAGATAAATTTGGGCAGCACATGAATATATATATATTCATATATATATATGAATATATATGGGTATATATATACATATATATGTATATATACAGACACATAACTTCAATAGTTACATTATTTTTACAGGCTATATACTATTTATAGCAAGTTATTCTGGTGTTCTATTCATGATAATGATATAAAGATTCCTTTTAAAAATACAGCTAATCCCATTTACTATGTGACCTTGGCAATTGACTTGATCCTTCTGAATGGCCCTGTCTTCATCTGTAATATGCAGATACTAAAAATACCCATGAAAAGGAATTTTTTAATTGAAAAGTGCAAATGTTATTATCCCAATAGACTGCTACCTCCTTGCACGTCTGTGCCCCAGCGACGCAGCACAGGTTTGGGGATGGAAGAGCCACAAAAAATGACTAAAGGGCCTGAGCTCCAGGCCAGGGGAGTTTAAGGAGAACAAGGGGTTTTGGGTGAACTGGTTCGATCTAAGCAACGAAAATAGAATGCATCTCCCAGAAAAGTCCGGGTTGATGCTAATGATTGGTGAGTGAGGGCACTGTATTCCGAGGGAATCCGAAGCTGTGATAAGTTGAGCTTAGCTGTGTCTGATCACACATATTTTCCATCTGTTCATGCCTTTATTCAACAAATATGTATGGAGTGCCTACTGTGAGATGGGCACAGCTCGGGGCACCTGGGATTCTGACAGAGGGCGAGCCTGGAAGGTTTCCCCTCTCTCATGAACGATTCTAAGCAGCCCAATCTGCTCCGGTTTCCTGAAGGAATACTGGCTCTGACAGTACTCACTTAGGCTGAGGAGGAACTGCCATTTATTGAGGTCACAAGGCAAGTGAATGACAGTAACAGGACTAGAATCCAAGACATTTGCTTCCTAATCCAGCAGAGTCTGATACCTAGCAAACCAGCAAAACCTGCTTGGTTTTCCAAGGTTTGCAGCTGTCTTTTCTCAGCCACCAACCTTCCCATCTGCTGTCCCTCTGGGGGGAGGGGTAGCCTTCTGTTCCCTGATGGAAAGTAGGGAACCTGGTGAACAGTGAACGGGGACATTTCCCCAGAGGCCTCTGCAGTTTGGAGAGGTGGTTTAGAGAGGCTGGGAGAATAAAGTGGAGAGAGAAATGAAGCGCGGGAGGGAGGGACCGCAGGAGTCCTACTATTGGCAGACAGGTAATTGGTTACTTTGGGCTGCCAGCTTCTCCAGCCTCCCTCCCTGGGGGAGGGTGGAGAGAAAGTAATTGAAGGAGGTTGTCTAACAAATTAGTGTGAGACTGGGCCTGAAAATGTGAGTTGCACCTGGGTTCACAGCTGAGGGTTGGATCCTTGGAGGCCCCAGGAAGGAGGAAGAGAGGGAGGAAGGAGTCGTCTTTATCCTGCTGCAATAGCTTCCAAACTCAGAAGCTCCCTGAGAAATGGATTTCTCCTTCCTGGGCCCTTGCTGAGCAGCAGAGGGCTGAGGAGAACTTCTCCTCTCAGATGGTTTGATTTAATCTCATCACATAAGAAAGGGAAAACCAAGAAAGCTGCAAGGACTTGACCACACCCGGTAAAACTGGACTCAGCCCCAGGACTCCTCGCCCCCAGTCCTGGCCACCAGATTACCCTGTCCACTGGGTTCCATGAGGTCTTTACTCACAGGGCTTCCTTTGAATTGCCTTAAACTCTCTCCAACTGCAAAGAAAGTGGGGACGGGGAAGGTCCCAAGGACGAAGACAGAGGCCTATTTATTTCTGCTTATTTAACAAACACCTAGGTAGCATTTGCTAAATGTCAGTCACTACTCCACATGCTCTAAAAAGCTCCTCTTGGAATCCTCAGCACAACCTCCTACCACACAACAGAACAACCGGATGAGGTGGGTACCCTCTAAGGTTGTTCACAAGCCATCACCCCTATTCCTGCCCGTGTTTCATTCATTTGGTCAGGAAACACCCACACAGCACCTACTATGTCCTGCAGTATATAATTTGGAGGGCAAAAAGATAACCACATCCCCTATTTTCAAGGAGCTGTCACATAAAGGTTTTTTAAAAATATATGGAATAGAAAGCTATGGAGCAAAGTAGTACCAGGATGCTCCTATGGGTAAGGAAGACTTCTCGAAGGAGGTGACATTTGAGTTTTGTGAGCAAGAAAGAAAATGGAAGATGAACTCCGAGAAAAATGCAAATTTGTAAAGATTTTCTAGACTCTGAAAATGAATGAGGATTTTATTCTTAAGAGCAATGGCAAACAATGAAAGCTGTTAAACAAGGAGAGATCTGATTTGCTTTATGTGGCATGGTTGGCAAGCTCCTTCTGTAAGGGGACAATCAGTAAACTTCTGTAAGGGGACAGTCAGCAAATGTTTTAAGCTTTGCAAACCACATAGTCAATGTTGCTGCTACTCAACTCTGCTGCTGTGGAGTGAAAGCAAACATAGCAATTACATACATGACTGTCTGAGTGGGCAAGTGTTCTCATACAGCTTCATTTATGGACACTGAAATTTAAATTTCATATCATTGCCCCATATCACGAGACATTAGCTAGGTATCGTGTATTTTATTATTTATTTTTGTTTTTATTAATAAAATATGGCAACTGACTTCTGTCAAGGTAGAGGAGTAGGTAAACATGCTTTGCCTCCTCACGCAGCCACAGAAAAAACTGCAATTAGATTGCAAAACGAGTAATACCCTGAACCACCAGAAAATCGAGCTGCATGGAGGTCCGACAACCAAGGATTTAATGAAGCCACATGCATCCAGACGGGTAAGAGGGGTGGAGGCACGGAGACGGGAGGAGAGGCTTGGAGATGTGGTGTCAGGGTGGAGAGGCAGCAGTGGCATGAACAGCAGAATGAGCAGCCCCACATTCACATGTAGTGGATAAAAATCAGGAGGTATACCCTGGGAGCAAACAATCCCAGCCCTAGTCCAGACCACACATCCCAGGGCTCCAGTGCCAAGAAGATAAATTCCCATAACTTCTGGCTGTAGAAAACGGGGTGGGGAAGGGTAGGTGGCAGGGGGCGGAGGAAGAAGCTGCTAGATTTTCAGGAGACTCTGATAAAGAGCCCACATGGACTTAAAAAATACACAGACCCACCCCCTCTGGGATTTAGCACCAGGGAAACAGCTGGAAGGGTGCCAGTCGCACAAAGCAAACACTGGGCAAACTTCCAGAAGCCAGGCAGTGGCATAGTCCCCTCTCCAAGCCCTCCCCTGACACACAGCCACAAAGCAGTGAAGTGGGTTGCCCTGCCCTGACAATTACCTAACACTCTGCCCCACACAATTTACAGGTGCCATTTCTACAACAGGCCACACTACTAAGACAGGGAGTCAAAGCAGCTCTACCTAATACACAGAAAGAAACATAGGGAGGCTGCCAAATTGAGGAGACAAAAAAATACGGCCCAAATTAAAGACCAGAACAAAACCTCAGAGAAAGAACTAAATGAAACAGACATAACCAACCTATCAGATGCAGAGTTCAAAAACAGTGGTAATCAGGATACTCAAAGAACTAATTGAATATAGCAACAAAATAAAAAAGACCCAGGAAAAAATGAAGGTTACACTAAGTGAAATACAGAAAAATCTACAAGGAAACTGCAGTGGAAGGGTTGAAGCCAGGATTCAAATCAACAATCTGGAACATAAAGAAGAAATAAGCATTCAACCAGAACAGCAAAAAGAAAAAATAAATTTTAAAAAAAGAGGATAGTATAAGGTGCCTGTGGGAGCTCTTCAAACGTACCAACATCTGAATCACGTTTGCCAAAAGGAAAAAAGGAAGAGCAAGAAATTGAAAACTTATTTGGAAAAATAATGAAGCAGAACTTCCCTAATTTGGTGAAGGAAATAGACGTACAAGTCCAGGAAGCACAAAGAATCCCAAAGAAGTTGGACCCAAGGAAGCACACACCAAGACACATCATGATTAAAATGCCAAAGTTTAAAGACAAAGAGAGAATCTTAAAAGCAGCAAGAGAAAAACAGAGTTACCTACAAAGGAGTGTTCATAAGACTCTCAGCTGATTTCTCAAAAGAAACTTTGCAGGCAAGAAGGGACTGGCAAGAAGTATTCAAAGTGATGAAAAGCAAGGACCTACGACCTAGATTGCTCTACCCAGCAAAGCTATCATTTAGAATGGAAGGGCAGATAATGTGCTTCCCAGACAAGGTAAAGCTAAAGGAGTTCATCATCACCAAGCCATTATTACATGAAATGTTGATGGAACTTATTTAAGAAAAAGATCAAAACTATAAACAGTAAAGTGGCAACAAATTCACAATTTTCTACAACTGAATCTAAAAAAACAAACTAAGCCAACAACCAGAACAGGAACAGAATCATAGATGTGGAGATCAGGTGGAGGGTTTTCAGCAGGGAGTGGGAAGGAGGACAAAGCAGGGAAAGGTTCAGAGATTAACAAGCATGACTAGTAGGTACAAAATAGACAAGGTGATATTAAGAACAGCATAGGAAGTGGAGAAGCCAAAGAGCTTATATGCACAACCCACGGACATAAATTAAGGGGGGGATTGCTGGAGGGAATGATGGTACCAGGTGGGAGGGGGCAAAGGGGAAAGGTTGGGACAACTGTAATAGTATAATCAATGACATGTATTTAAAAAAATAAAATAAAATATGGCAACCCTATCAGGGAGATAGGAGCACTCAGGCAAAACAAAACAAAAAGCAAAAAAACACCACCTTTATCTAAGCCTAGGAGGAAAAAGAGAAGGTTCCTCAGAGAGGGTAATAGTAAACTAAGGCCCGGAGTTGGCCAGGTGAATCTGGGACCAGGAAAGCAATCCAAACAGAGAGAACAGCATTTCTGTTCAGATGTCAGATGTGGGGGATCCTGCCTGGTGCCCTCAGGCATTTGCAATTCGTCAGTCAGTGAGACTACAGCATCAAGTGTGGATGGGGATGTCAGGAGGCCAGGCTGAAAAGGTACACAGAGACCACTTCACCCCGGGTCCTCCAAGGAGTTGGTACACTTGCTAAAATACACGTCCCCAGGCCCCTCCCTGGTGACTCAGCAGGTCTGAGAGTGAGAACCTGGGTGGGTTCTAAGGTGATTCTGAGGAGTAGCTAACGCCAGGAGAAATGAGGCTAAGTCACAGGGGAGTTTCCCCAGGAGCCTAGGAAGTTGCTGCTGACGCTGAAGTCTTGAAAACAGTCACCCAGGGAATCAGAGGAAAGGCAGCCTAGGATGAGTGTGCGGCCTTCCACAGGGACTCCCGAGAATGGGGACCTGTCTACCTGGAAGGAAGGGGCAGGGCCGAAATGTTTGCCCAAAGACCCGCCGGGCTCCAGAGCAGTCGCGCTGCGCCTGGCACCGGGCTTCCATTTGCGCTGCTGTCTCCGGGCTGCCTGCAAGCCGACCAGACGTCTCCCCGCGCCTTTCCCTGCCGCCCCGCCCCCTCCCCTCCTCCGCCCACAGCCTCCGCTGAAATGATTCCCCCAAATACAGCTATTACTGTGACTGGAAATCTCTTTACTGCTGATTCTGCTAATGGAAATGTTCCTTCCCTTTTCGGCTGCTTGCAAAGCCACTCGTGACTTCCCTGGGCGCCTGAGAGCAAGGCTTTGTCAGCCTGCCGCCACCAGAAGGGAGAGAATCCTGTCCCGCCTGCCTCCCTCGACACCCACCTGCCTGAGACTCAGCCTCTAAGAGCTTCTCTGTCCACACTGTCCTCAGACAACCCCGGAGTCCCCTGCTTCCCCAGCTCCCTGAGAACAGCAGAGATCAACGGTCAACTTCATCCCGTTTTGCCTTGCTGGGAGGAAGGAGGAGGGCAGCAGGCGCCTGAGCAAAGCAGGCTGCAGTGGGAAGAAAGGGGAGGAGAAATGGAATTTGCATGTATTATTTATTCATACCTCCACCTCCTTTCAAAAAAAAAAGGCGGGGGTGAAATTCCAGGTGCTAAGAACTGTGCTAAGAACCGTGGACCAGACTCCGGATGTGTACACAACTATCTCTATAAGGATCATAGATGGTGTAGTGTAACTAAAAATTGAGTACTGTGCTGAGCACTGCCTGAAATGTAGTTTACTGTGGGCGTTCCAAAAATAATGATCACAGAAAGGAAGAGTGGTGATTACTATGTTGTTTTCACTTTCCTGATGGGCAGAGGCTCTGAGTGGTGGCGTGCAGGAGTCTACAGTTAGCAAGTTGTGCCTCAAGACTTGAACCCAGGACTTTTGGTTAGCACATGCTCCACCCTAGCACACTGGCTAGAGATAGTTGCTATGAATTACCTGTGCGACATTCAGAGTGTACTTTTCTTCACTACGTAAATGTGAGGGTTAGGCTGGATCTCAAAGGCGTTATTTTACCCAGTTCTGATACTATAGGAGAAGTACACACTATTTGTTTGTATTTTTACAGCATAATATATGTAAATGTTACATATACCCCATATATACCCCATAGGCATAGGTAATATCACCTAAATCCCAGTTTCAAGATGGGAACATAAAAAGTGCATAACGCTGCTAAGAAGCACTGGCTGGACCAAACTAAACCTTGGGCTACAGCAGAGGAATGACAGAAAAGTGCCAGGGCCGTATCTCAGACAACCGATGACTTGACAATTTGGGGGTGGCAGCGGGGTGGGGAATGTGGAGTTTTTGTAAGGACTAATTCCCAGGTCTCCTAGTATGGCACTATGCCTAGCCTAGGGTGGGAACTCCCTAAGCATTGGGGAGAGAGGGAAGTGGAAAGGGGAGAAGGAAGCGAGGAGAGGTGGGGGAGGGGGAGGAAGAACAGGAGGAAGAGAATCAAGAAGGCACAGGGATAATGAGTAGCATCTAGAAAAACCGAGACAAGGCGCCTGCTGCGCTCTCTTGACAGATGAGTGAGGAGATGCTGAGTCAGCTGCCGGCAGCAGGAAGACAAGGTGTCGGGTCCCTCAGGTCTAGGAGGCTGCTGCGCCGGAAGTGCCTATATAAGAAACATCTCTAACTTCTTGGTAATGAGAAGAGGAAGAGCGAAAAAGGAAAACAGGATGTCAAAGAGATGAAAACTCA
>PVKM010039838.1:0-13639 GCA_004027735.1 Carollia perspicillata | reverse complement strand
TGGGAAGTCAGCAGGCCGGTGATCCGGCATTGACCAAGACGGCTGATGCAAATGGAATGGGTGCAGAAAATGAACTCAGCACAGGTGGGGAGTGCACCAAGTGACCACCTGTGGCTGGAGTCATCATTGTTGTCACCAAGCAACTTGTGAGGGTGAACCCTTTCCTTAATTTACAGAGAAAAAGTTAACCCGAGGCCATACATTCTTCTGAAGGATGAGGAACTCAAATACTATCATTCCCAAAATAGTCCAGTGGGAAAGCAAATGATTGAGTGTACTTTGTTCAGAGATAGTCAAAACAAGGAGGCACAACTCTCCTTCAGATGAATTGACCTCTTCATAGGGAAACTTTTTAAGTTTGTTGGCCAAGTGTTACTTGGCCCACTTCTCAACTTTACCTTAGTGACTTCCATATCTCATCCCCACAGAGAAAAAATGATACAGTGATTAAATGGGTATGATAAAAACTTAGAAAAATTTAAAATGGAGGTAGTCATACTCAATTGAACCAGTTTTTGCTTATTAAGTTTTGCTTATTAAGTTTTTGTTTATAAGACCATGGCTTCAGACTTCCACATGCATTCAGAATTGCCTTGGATAAGTATTAAAATATAGAGACCCAGCCCAGGCCAATCCTAATGATTCAGATTGAAGTGGTCTTGGGTGTGGCCTGAGGATTTCATTTTAAGCAAGTTTCCCAAATGATTCAGAGGAAGGTGGCACATGGACCATTCTTTGAGAAACAGTATCTTATAATGTGCACATGAGGCATGCACATGTGTGTTCAGGGGCAATGCAGTAGACTTCAAGTTAGAAAATTGGTTTGGGTTGTTTTATGAAGGAACTTCACTGACATGCTAAGGAGGTTATGTTTTTAAATAAGGACCTAATGTAATCCAATTTGTGCTTTTATAAGTGTAACTCTGGTAACAGAATGGATTGGAGAGGGAGGAGACAGGAGTCAAGAAGACTGTTTCAGAAATTTTGCAACAGATCAGGGCTTGATCTAAAATTCTGCTTGCATGTTATGCGGGACGATAATGAGTGCGACCTGACCCCTTTCCTGAAGACGCTGATCATCTAGAGAAAGAAGATCTGATAAATGAGACAGAGATGGAGAAGTCAGGGAAGTGGCTGGCTGGGTACACTCGTGGAGATGGACAGATGCAGAATTTTGCAGAGATGGAGGGACTGAGAGGAGAGTAAGTTTCCTGACAAGGATGGACAGATCCAGAGAGAAATTTCAGGAAATTGATTCCGAGTTTGATCTGATCTAGTTTGGGGCTGTGTTCTTTTTACTTGTTAGGCCATAAGCCAGACTCCACAGACCTGTATGAATGAATGATGAGAATATGAAAGCACAGAGCACTGATTTCTTTTTTAAAAGATTTTATTTATTTATTTTTAGAGAGAAGGAAAAGGAAGGAGAAAGAGAGGGAGGGAAACAGCAATGTGTGAGAGATACAGCAATTGGCTGCCTCTTGCATGTCCCCAATGGGGACCTGGCCTGCAATCCAGGCATGTGCCTGGACCTGGAATTGAACTGGTGACCTTTAGGTTTGCAGGCCAGCACTCAATTCACTGAACTCCACCAGCCAGAGCAGCATTGATTTCTTTTGAAGATTTTGTTAGTTCAAAGAAAGTCAGAACTAGGATAAAGTATTACAGAGCTAAGGAAATGGTAGTTTTTATTTTGATTCATTTTTACAGGGGATACTGAAGTATATTTGAAGGAAAAAGGTAATGGGGTTCACAGCTAAAGAAATCATCATTGATTGGGCAAAGAGAAAGAGAGAGGAAATAGGAGCAAGAGGGGTGGTTAGGCGGGAAGAAAGAGACTAAAAAGCTGAAAAGGACAGCCAACTTCACATGGTACTTCGGAGGTTGGGAGGAAGCAGCAGGAGAAAGAGAGAAGTGAGGATGAGAAAAATGAATCAGACACTGAAGGTTCCACCCATTGGCCACACCACACCTTTTTCTTAGTTTGTAGAAACCAAGTATGTATGTTCTGTTCCTGTGACAATGTGTTTAGGTCCCTCTCATCTCAAAGGATGAACCATGGTTGAAATGGACTCACTGTGGCTATCCACTTCTCATTGGCTGGTGATTGATATAGGTGTGGGAAAATGACTAAGTATGGGCCAAATGTACATTGAGGAGATCTCTGCTGAGGACACTTCTGGGAATTATTTTGCTAAGTAATAAATAGATTTCCTTCCTTGAATTTGGTAGTATGAAACCATGATGCTTGGAATGAGGGAGCCCTCTTGTAACCAGAAGGCAGGACCAAAGAAGCAAACTGCTCAGGATGGAGGAGGAGGAATCTGGGTCTAATCACAATACTGAGAAAGCGTGTTCCTGGAACTTCTTACCTCCAACTTCCTGTTAGGACAGAGATTTATATCCTTCATTGTTTAAATCACACTCATTTGAATTGTCTGATATTCTGAGTTAAAGATATACATAAGGGGCTTTGGGAAAAACTTGTCTCCACTCACTAAAGTAAAAGCCAAGCCATCTGCTGAAGGGGAGAGAGGCGCCTCTGGGTTTGGGGTTGGGATATGTGGACAATACCTGGAGGTGCCACTGATGACACTGTGAATGGTGGCTAACAAAGTGCACTAAAGGGAGCTAGCACTAAAAACACCCCCCAAATACAATGGCACTGGGTGTGGCCAGAATGGCTTCTCAACATTCCCAACCTCCCTATGAACGGACAGAGTTAAAGGTTGGTACTGGAATGCAGCATCGACCAAAAGTCAAAGGGACAGGTGTCAATGGCCAGGAAGACTAGTGTTTGGTCACCTCACATAACATATTTTGGCCTCAGCTTCATCATCACTAAAGTGAGAAGAAAAATAGCACCCAGCTCCTAGGGCTTTGTGAGGGCAAAATGAAGTCATGTATGTAATCAATTTTACATGGTATGTAGCATTGTTTAAGTACCCAATAAATGCATGGCTGGAATTAGACCCCAAGCTCCTGCAAAGCCAGGGCAGGGAGCACCACTCACATCAGAAATAATGTCAAATAATGACTTCCGTTTGCATGAGATATACTTTCTAATCAGCAAGATGTATAAAAGTTCTACTCACTACGCATAATAGTGAGTTTCTGCAAAGCTGAATTAAGGAAAAAGAAATAAATTTCTGGCACAAAATAGCCTGTGTATCCTAACAAGATAAACTCCAAATGCCCTGGCTGCCAGCAACACCCACTGATTATTTATCCGCAACTTTTTTAGCCAGCACAGGCTTTTTCTTTGGCTGGGCTAGCAAGCTACTGTAGGCGCAGCTACTCATCTTGTCACTAGCCTGGAGGAGAAGCAAACACAGAGGAGGGAACCTGCCAAGGCCCCCGCTCTCCATGCAGCTGCGGGTTAGGTCCAAGAAGCTGCAGATTTCTTGCTGCTTCAGTTTCCCTAGTTCTTATCTTTACAAGCCCCTCCACATAGTGTGTTCCTAGAGCAGGATCCATAGCTATGGCATCACTTGAGAGTTGGCTAAACATGCAGAATTTCAGGCTCCATCGCAGGAGCACCGAAGCAGAAGCTGCCTTTTCATAAGACCTCCAGGTAATTTGTATGCACATTAATGTCTGGGAAGCAATGACTTTAGGCAAAGAATCCTTGTTCTCCCAACAGCCCTCTCACTTCCTCACCCTCCTTTCGTGATGTTGGAAGTGGGTATTCAGGTGAGGCCCAGCTTTACAAAATCCCTCACTGGTGTGTCTCCCTGAAGCCAATGCTGAGTCACCAGTGGGCAATGCTTTACACCATTTTGACTGAAGAGCAACAAATCTCGAGGAAATAGTATGAATTTGGGGGTCAGACAGGCCTCTGCCTCCAATTAGTTCATTGACCTGGGACAAATGAATTCAAGTCTATGACTGGGCCTCCCCCACTCCAATTCACAAGCAAGAGACTCTGCAGCCCTATTTGTAACCATCAACTCTTTCCTGATGGTCATTGATGACTGGAATAGAGGAGGGTACTCAGGGGGATTAGGAAAGAATGCCTAAAATAAGATTAGCCACTTACCTTTGCTCACCAGATTATAAAAATAGGGAGGGACAACAGAGACACTTGTCTCTCTCAGTGCTTGAGCAAAGAGGAGTTGTAGGAACTCCTGGGGAAATTATTTCTCAGCTATGGGCTCAGAAATGCAAAAATGACATTATGGCTCTAGAAATTTGAATGTTAATTTCTTTTAGTTTTTCAATTTTGGATTCTAATCTCTACTGAAATTCACTTGTACTTTCTGCTTTTGGGTTTCTTCAAATACCTTTTACATAAATAAATCAATGTCTATCTATCATCTCTCTCTTTCTCTATCTGTGTACACTAGCTTAAATTCCTTAAATCCACACAGTCCTGGCCAAAGAACAAATTTGAAATAAATGGCAGTTATAATAATTATTGCTACTATTAGATTATCAAAATCATCATTATTATTGGAATACCTCCTACACTAGCCTATGTTTTCATTCAAATTTAGTTTTCATTCAAGCTGGAAGAAATTACCTGTAATTAACTATAATTATCTGAATCATGAGCGAAAATAAGGAAATGCTATCTTCATATATGTTTATGTGTTCACTGATAGCCTGATGTTCAAAAAATAGCAAAATAGCAATGCCTACCCTTCCTGAGCATGAGGGCAGCTGCCGTTTAAGAGCATGTGTTATGCGTCAACTCTGCACCAAGAAGGGAAGGAACTGTCTCAGCTCTCAGGATTCTGATGTGCATATGATTACTCAGATTTCACAGGAGCTCTCACCAAGGTCAGAAAGGTAAATGCAGTGACCTCAGTAACAAACCTAGCAAAGTATAAAATGGTGGTGAGAATTCTAGGTCCTACTTGCTACTACAGTTCTCATGTAATATAGTCTAGGTCCAAGCCTGCAGAGCCTTATCTTGTCTGGTAACCAACACTGGAGACCTACCTGTTACACTAACCTGAATCCCCTCTTGAGATAATGACATCTCAAAAACCTCAAACTCTTCATGGTAAGACTGACGTCAAATGTATGAAATGTTTGACATTGTCCAGTAGAAGATATGTATTGTTACTGATATTAATGATATAGAATCATAAGCAATATTTGGTTGGCATGGTTTACAAAGCCCCTTCAAAAATATAGTAGTATTGTGAGTGAAGCATCATTTTCTATGTTTTAGTATTGAGATGCCTGAGACTTGGGGAGATGAAACAACTTTCCTAAGGGTTCCAGCTCATCTCAGAAAATCCCACCCCTCTGAAACATACAGATAGTTCTGAGCAGTGAACACACTTGAAAATGCTCTTAGAACTCCTTGAGTAGAGGACTGAGTCTTCGTCAAGATGCTCTCCAATGAAATTTCACATGCTCTTTTCCCAGAAGGTGGGAAGAGCACTTTAGGGGGAAATTGCTTCTTCTTCACCCTTTGCGACTGGCAAAAGGGCGAAGGGCACGGGAAACGCTGCCCGACAGATCAGGCTCTGTAAGAAGCAGATCCAGGACAAGATGAAAGCCCTCTCCAGATGCCATGGAGTGTTAAATCAAGTTCCTCATCCCTGGCAGGGGCTGGGCGGCAAAGCATAACTCAGCATCATGATGATTTTCCAGTGCATTGAGCTGGAGAAATGTTTTCAAAGGAGACAAACTAGTTCTCACACAAAGAGTGGAAGGCCCTTTAGCAGGTCTCTCACCTTGAGGACTTGGTAACTCAGTACTCTTGTACCAAAGGAAGGGCAGATTCACCTTTTGAAGATAACTGGAGTTTTCTCTACTCAAAAGCTTTAAGCCAAACTGAAAGGGCTCTGGAGGTGGTATAAACCATTTAGATTTTTCACAGGTTGGCACAGACTTACTAATAGGAAGTCTAGAATGGATTTCATAACTTCTTATGAAAGTTAGCCATTTTCTGTTTATTTGGGAAATTGAATTTGTGTTGGCCTGGGGAACTTAGACATTGCATTGTCTAAACAATTCCACGCAGAAACAAAAATTCATGCCCTGATATTTAGGCTGTCTCCTTGAGAGTGGTAATTTAGACGCATTCAAAATAGTTTGAGTGGACAAGGAAACAAGTCAATATTGTATTCATTCCAAACATGAACTGTAATCATTAGGTAAGGAAATCTTTTCGCTGAGAAAATAAGGTCAGGAAGGTTTACCCAATCACTAGGAGAAGAAGAAGGGTTCTTAAGAGACTGCACAGCTTATACGTGTCAGTCAAAACTTTAATAGTTGGGAGATGAGCCTGTGGAATTAGCCCAAGATATATCAGTGGAAAATTGTAAAGGTGGGAGAGTGTAACCCACTCCACCATTCTTTTGACATTGTTTCTGGAAGTGCTGACTCTGACTAATATGTGGTTTGTAGATGAAAAGCATGTTTGTATGAGAATCCTAGGTACTAACTTCAAAAACTTCAAACTCTGACCATCAGACATCCCAGCTCTGGGATATTCGCCGACCTTTAACGATGGATCCAGGATGACATAAAGTTGGGATGATGTAAAGCCAGTATGCTGTGAAACCAGAATGACTAAACGAGAATGATGCACAGTGGGCCATCACTTGACTTATCGGAATGGACTGTGCTCGTCTGCGCACAAACTTTTCAACCCCCTCCCTTTGATCTCTCTGTTCTGTCCCCCTCTCCCTCCTTTTAAAAACCTCTGCCTCCACTGAGAAGTAGAGAACGGGCTTTGAGATGTCAGTCCCCGATCTTCCAGGTGACTGACACCTGAACATAAACCACTTTTCTTTACATCAGCACCTGCCTCATAGTATTGGTGTCTGTAGCCTCAGGCAGCTGGACCTGCAGGCTCAGTTACAAAGTCTCATCTTCTCGTGTGAAGCATCTTTTACCTCAACCCAGTTTTCCAGGCAGATTTCAAATTCTGCCTTTAGGACAAGTCCTTAAACCCTTATTATGCACATAAATCCTATGATATTCTGATTCTAGTGTCTTCCTTTGCTGCTAATCCTGCATCTTCACCATGAGTTTTGCACCTGACTTAAAGCCAGCTCCACACTGCCACCAGTGTGCCATCCTGGTCATTCCAATAGCTGTGACATCCCCTCCCTCTAAGGAGAATGTTCGGTGATCTTTTAAGTCCCGAGTCAGAAAGTCCTGATTCAAATAGCACCTTCCTCAGGTCACCTTCCTCATTTCTCTCACCCGGAAGCTTCACTATTCTCATCTCTCCATTCGACCTTACTATTGCCTTGTTGTAATGCATCATAGTAACTTGTTTTACCATCTCTCTCTCCCTCTATGATAACAAGCCCTTCCATGGCCTCTTTCCATCACCTGGCCTGTGTCCAATATTTACTAAATGACTGCATGAACACATCAATATGATAATGCAATTACCGTGGACTTGGAAATCTAAAGCCAGATTATTATCTTTGCACTATAATCAGATACTGTCTTTGAAAAGTTGTTCTTTTTCCAGCCAGTGGCTGCTTTGAGGGTTGGTGCCAGGCAATTGGGAGAATGGGTAATAATTAAGGAGTAGTGAGCTGAGTCCTCCAAATAGTAGGGAAAGCAATCATCGGAATTGTAAAAAAAAAAAAAAAAAAAAAACCCAAAACAAATTATTCTTCAGTTCTATGCATTCATGATGAGTTGATATTCAGAGGATTAGTTGGAAATTAATGGTATTTACTGCTATTCACCAGCACAGCCTGGAAGCCAATTATATGGCTTCTACTGTACATGATGCTTTCTGAATATGATGTCTAACGTTGCCACATGTGACACATTAGTTGGCCAGCTGTGGAGATGGGATATCGTTGGTTCAAAGGTGTTCAAATAATGTTTCTGATCAAAAAGCTAAATTAATGGTAACACTAAAAGGGATCCCTCAACAAAAGATAGCCTGTATCTTAGTCTATTCAGGTTGCTAGCACAGAACACCATAGATTGTGTGACTGAAACATCAGAAATTGATTTCTCACAGTTCTGTGTGTTGGGAAGTCTGAGATCAAGGTGCTGATAAATACGGCATCTGGTTAGGGCCTGCTTTTGTTTTTCACACAGTCTTCCTATTGTACCCTCAGCAGAAAGAGAAAGCAAACTCCCTCATGTCGTTTTATGAGGGTGGTGATCCCATCATGAGGGCTCCGCCCCATAACCTCATCACCCCCCAAAGACCACACTTCCTAACATCATTCCATGGGGGACAGGATTTCCACATATAAATTATGGGGGGGTAGAGACATTTAGTCCATTGCATCCTATCAGTAGCAATGCCGGAAGGCGAGGCTGGCCGGCTATGAGTAGTAGTATGAATTTCAGTGCTTTTAACTGATACGTGAGTCTATGAAACAAAGACAGCCAGACTATTTTAGTAAACAAATATGAAGAAAGTCCCACTCCAGTGAGCAGAAGAAATGCAATCCTCTTCAGAAGCAGCGAAGCTAGCGTCTGGCATGGCTTGTCAGTGGGTTGGCTCAGCTCTCCTGATTGTGCCATCCCCGGGAGGCACACTGCTTGGAGTCCGAAATGCTCTCGGCCTAAGTCGTTGTCTAGTGAGAGTGAGCTTCTCCAAGTGCTAAGGCCTGTTTCTCGAGAGTGCTGCAAGCCTCGAGCCTGAGCAGAAGGACATCTGTAGTGCTGCAAGGACGGACCTAGCAGCTGCTCCCACCTGGAAGGGGCTACCAGTTGTTCTGCCAATTAAAACATTAATCCAATAGGCTTGAGTTCACCGATTGTGAATTGAATCCAATGTACTATAGGTAGAAAACCGGGTACAAATTTAGATTCAGAATCAAAGAACGTCTAATAATGCATGGTACTTTCATGAACACTATAAAGTTAAGCAATCCAGAATAATAGTAGGAAGGCAATCTAACATTTTGGGGCGCTTACCCTGTGTCAGGAATTGTGCTAACCTCTCTATCCACCTACGTGTACCTATCACCTAGTGATCAATAGGTAAATAATCTCATTTGATCCTCACAAGAACTTACGATATAGGTAGGTGCTATTTTCTCATTTTGCAGATGAGACATCAAAGTGATACAGTTAATAACTGAGAGTTAGCACCCAAAATACACCATGTTGGTTTAGTCGTTTATCACTTTAAATTCACTGAGGACTGAAGACCCCAAGATAAAGGGACCTATGATCACAGCATGGTAGGGAAATGGGCAAGTAAGCCAACCACAGAGCAGAACTATGTCATAAGAGAGGTGCAAAGAATTATCTGGGAGGTTGGGGGAGGACAGAGGAGTCTTCTCAGACTCCTGAGACTTAGAGTAATAAATGTCATGTCTGAGTTAGCAGAATCAAATTACAAAGGTGGCGAGAGAATGCATCACAAGCTCTGAAAAGGCTGGGTACCTAAGCTGGTAGGATTAGAACATAAAACTTGAAGCGGAGAGTGACTGGAACTGAGGGCAGAAATACAGGAAAAAGCCAAACCCTGAAGGGCCTTAAATGTCATGCAAAGGAATTAAATTTTATTTAAATACAAGTATTGAGAGTTCTTGAAAAATGTAAGCAGAGTTAGTATCAACAAGTTTGTTATTTATAAAGATCACTTTCACAAAGGAGTACTTTGATGGGTTGGTGACAGCGAAAGCAAACATCAGAAAGCTAAGAGTTTGCCGTAAAGCCTCACAGTTGGATCCGGAGGGTGGGAAGGGAAGCAGGTAGCTAACTGGAGAGCACAGAAGGCACAGAGGGTGGCCACGAGCACGTGTGCAGGGCTGACTGCGGAAGCTTGAGTCCCGGCTCTGCCACTTTCTTACCTGCACGTTCTTAATAACCCCAAAATCTCTGTTGGAGTTTCCTCACCTATAAAATTGAGATAATAGTGGTATGTATTTCACAGTGTTGTATGTATTAACACAACATTCTTTTTATTTCATATGACACTTTATTGTTAAACATTATTGTATAATATTATTGTGTAGTTGATACGAAGTTCTTAAAACTGCCTAACACGAAGAAAGAGTTATGCCAGAGACATTTGGAAGCCAAAAACAATCTATTTATACATTTTTCTCATCTTCACAATGGACACATGTAGTTATTGTTTTGCTTTTGTAACATTGCATCCTAAAGCAAGTTTAATATACTTAAAACAAAATTCAAACTAAGAAAGCATAAAATCGACTTGGCTTAGAACTGAAAATCATACAGAAAATGAAAATGCAATGCCTCAATATTCATATTTTTGCATCCTTTGAGGTCTTGTAGTGGCATGGTGCAATGACTCTGTAGACAGAGTGTTCCAGGATAGGTGGTATCAAAGGGGTGTCATTCGTTACTGGCTTTCATAATTGCTTTTGTCGTATTAGTACCCAGTATGCATGAACAGTACATATAACCACAGATAACCCAGTCTTCAAGAACTACTGATATATCATTAAATACATCTCACCTTAAACTTTGTCAGATACTGTATTTAAAATCGCTGACTTCTGGAGTCCAAATATTGGGAATATTTTAATTTGTTTTGAAGCGAAATATAAGAACATGCACTAAGGAGTATTTTACTTCCAATGTGTGGGTTTAATGCGGGTTTCCATTAGTGTTTCACTCATTCCTCCTTGGTTTACCAGGGTCACCTTCAGAAGCAGAGAGAGTGCCTTAGTTCAAGGACTTGAGAAATTGGTCTCATTGACAGAAGTAAAGAATTAATTTCAGTCATGAACCACCTTGGCCAGTTTTCTGTTTTCCTTGTAAGATGTGGTGTTAGGATGAAGACTATACCCTGATTAGAAGATGGAGGTGTGGAGACTAATTACAACACTCTTGACTCCTTCACAGAAGAGAGGATGCAGACCTGAGCTGCGGCAGGCAGAACTGGTCTGGAGAGGAGGGGATCAATCAGTCAGTGTTAGACAAGGAGTTCTGACCAGAGTAGGTGGTTGATCAAGTGAGGGTCATTAAAGGAAAGAGGGAAGGATCACAGATTTCTTGGCTGGGTAACTGGGTAGATGGTCATGAACCCCAGAAGACAGACAACTCAAGAGACAATGCAGCTGTCAGGTAGGAAGAGCGGCGTGTTTCAAACGGGACCTGGTGAATCGGGGGTGGGGGTGGGGGTGGGGGTGGGGGGTCTGTGCCGGAGTTCGGCAGCAGTGAAGAGCCGCTGAGGGGACCCACAGCGTCAGTGAGACACGCGGGCTCGACATGCTCTTTTACTCTTTGTCTCTCCTGAGCAACATGTGTTCCAGTTTCTCTATTTTATTATTGTTTAACTTTTATTATTTTTTAAAACAATTATTACATTTCATTCCTTATTTTCTTATACATCTTGTTCATTGGATGTTAATACGCACACACAAATATGCACTGCTTTACCTACCCCATACAAATTTTGATGCAAGAACTTGAATACAGAGAATGAAGAATTACAGTTGCACACTTGGAAAAAGAGCGTACTAAGAAATAGAAGAAACAGGTCCATCTGTGTCCAAATCTGCTAGAAAGGAGGCAACACCCTAAAGGAAGTGACCATCAGAAACCTTCCTGACTGCCTCTTTTGTTACAGTCTCTAGTTTTTCAGTATGGGAGGCAGTCTATGGTGGTGACGACACAGGTAGAGTGAAGGCAAAATCAATAAGATATTAGAGTATATATCATAAAAGTGGCGGAGAATTTATCTCTGAAACATTGTGAAATTTGTCTCTGCTGATTTTGTTTAAGATAAGAGTCCAGTCTTTCTTCATGGGCCAGTGGCAGAAATTCCGTAGGACAACTAATCTCTGCCTCCTTCACCTTCACTTCACAAAAATAAAAGGAGGTGCCTGGCCCTTATAGCATTTCTGCTATATTTTTATTGTAACTAGTACTGTATTCATTGTTTAAAATTACAATTGCATGGCATCATGATTCATTTTTGTTATTACCATGGTTACTGCTGTTCTCTATTTTCCTTGATAATCAAGCTTGAGCTTGAGCTACTGCATTAGTTCCCAAGCTGGTCTAACAGGCTCCCCTCTCCTTCCTCTGAGTCTGCTCTGTCAGAGTGAGATTTTAAAAACATAAATCAAAACATAGCTTGTGCTTGGTGATCTCATCTAGTCTCATGGAAATAAATATAATTTAGGTATTGAGGTCACCAATATTTATTTCCCAGCTTGGATATCTGCCCTTGACCCCTAGACATGTGCATGCTACTAACAACTGCATAACTCTCCCTGGATGTCAACAAGGTGTCCTAAATCCCCAAACAAGATGGCGCTTGTGATGTTCCCCTCCAAATGTGGCCCTCTTTAATCTTTCAGAATGTCAATTCAAAAGGTCAGAGTCATCTTTGTACAAAAACTGAGATACAGACAGGCTAAATGGCATCTTCAAGTTTACCAGTAAGAAAGTAGCAGAATCAGGATGTAAATCCAGGCAGATTGACTGCATGCTCTTTATCCTTATGTTAGGCTGCTCCTCTATCTTATAAATCCTTCTGCACGTGATTGGAAACTTCATACGATACCTGCATGACAATGATCTCTACTCACCTTGGGGCAGGCAGGCAGGCTATATCGAATTGGAACCAGGGACTCTTGTTCTACCTAGTTGTCACATTAAAGAGCTAAAATTCCCCTTATTTTAGGGACAACCTTTTTTAAGATTTATTTGCATTCTATGTTTTGATATTTAGTGTCTCCTTATTGGAATACTGGACTGAGTTATGGAGTTGGGCACTCAGATGAGTCTATTATAATATGTCACAGTTACTAATGAGCTATATGACCTTGGGAAGTTTCTAAATCTCTTGATGTTAAGATCACTCTGCCAAAAAAATGCCATACGTGTAATAGATGATCCAGGTTTTATACTACCAATGTAGAAAAAGAGATGTTGAGTTACGTTGTCCCCTCACTTCCTGAGGGCAGCACTCACATCTCTTTGCTTACTATCCATTTTCCCAGTGTTCACTGCAGTTCCACATTCTGCAGAAACTCAGGACACATGTGTGAACTGCTGGCTGAAGACTTCATGATTTGGTGTGTGGAAGGGACAAGGTGCCTTAGAATTCCAGAGGCAGTTTGGTATAGTAAAGAGAATTCTGGATGAAGAGGCAAAAGACAGGGTCTGAAGGTAAAGAAGGGACAGATTTCATTATCTCATTGGCTATTTCACTGATTATGTGACTTCAGGACAAATAATCATCATGTATGTTTTCTTCAACATCAGTCTCTGAAAAATTTGGAGTCGGTGGAATTAGTTGTTAGCAAAGGTGTATGAACAGAGCTCTGACTGTATAATTTACCTTTGCCACGAGACCCAAGAGTGTCTGTCAGCTGAGGGCATTGTTGCTTGTGTTGGACCAGCACGACGCGAGGGCTCAGGAAGTCAGCCATGGTATCTATCACATATAAGCGCCTCCACTTAAATTATTGCTTTAAGACTCATCACCAGTATTATGAGTAGATGGTGTTATTCCCACTACAAATAAGGAAGACGAGGTTCAGGGAGTTTTCTCAGGGTAAAGTGACTACTAAATGTCAGAGCAGGGATTGGAATCCAGGATTAGGTGGCTCTCAATTCTCCATGCATGCACACAGTGAAACACGGGTCCTCCCTAAATCTGCTGTACCAGTGACACACGAAAGAGAGCAGTGTATGGTGCTGCTGGAGATGCCCTCACTGCAGCTCATTGGGTGAAGGCACTCTGATATTCTAGTCA
>PVKM010039837.1:0-13641 GCA_004027735.1 Carollia perspicillata | reverse complement strand
GGCCAGTTCCCAGCAGGGGACACACGAGAGGCAACCATACATTGACATTTCTCTCCTTCTCTCCTTCCCTTCCCCTCTAAAGATAAATAAATAAAATCTTTAAAACAATAAAAATAATAAAAACTATTTTCCTAATAGAGTGAGGTCCAAACACCTCAGCAGGACCCAGAAACTCCTTTACAAACAATGCTCAGTATAGGCTGATTACCTGGCATTCCTTCTACCCAGCTCTACCACATCCCCACCCCCAAATATATATATGAATGATATACATATGATATGTATATATATGACATGTATATATACACACATATATATACCCCCAAGTATATATGTTTTATATATATATATATTTTATATATTAAAATATATAAAAATTTATATATTAAAATATTTTATATATTTTATATACACACATATATGTACATGATGCTGTAGCTACACTGCACCTGTCTCTGTTCCCCATGCATTTTACAGCCTCCTTGTCCTTGCTCAGGCAATTTTCTTTGCCTGCCTCTTGTCTACCTAATACACTCTAATTTCAAATATCACATCTTCCCTAGAAAACCCATTACCAACCATATCCCAAACTAAACTCACTCTTCACCACAGCCTGACACAAAAACCTTCAAAGACAACCTGGCAAAACTGTCTGATTCTTCATCTGAAATTTTAAAGCACTCTCTGGTACCTCTAATGTGGTAAATTATCTCCAAAGATGGTCACCAATAACACCCCCCATCCTTGTATGCACATACCACTCCTCCAGTGTGTCTCCCACTCCTTGAACTCTAGCTGGCCTGGTAACTTGAACAGAGGCCAGTGGAAGTAACCAACCCTGCATCAGTTCTAAGCCTTAGAAGAAAGGACTACCAAGAAGGATAACTAAGGGGCCCCCAACAATTCCTTACCACCCCATCTGAGGCACCAGACATGACTGAAGCCATCTTAGACATGCTAGGTTTCTAGTAAAATGCAGTCACATGAGCGACCCCATTCAACACATGTGACACAAAACCACTCAGTGCATAACTGATCATTGTTGTTCTATGGCCATCAGTTATGCTGTGGATTATTCCCAGCGATGGGTAACTGAAATATTTAATATTATGTATTATAGTTACATCTGTACATGTATAATTCCCTGGGGCAGATTAGATTTTTCAAAGATGATTGAAACACATCTCCCATGCTTTCCTTACATGTTCTGTTATTCCACCTTCAAGAGGTGGAGTCTAATTCCTCCCTTCTTGAATTTGGAGGGGACACAGCTACTTACTTACAGCCACAGGACGAGGAAGAGGTGACACTGTAGGACTGAGGTTGGTTTGAAAGAGCTCATTCAGCATCACCTCGGTCTCTTGGAAAGTCCTCTCTTTGGATGAAAGCTCTCTCTTTGGGTGTTTCCCCTTGGGTGCTCGTTTCCAACCCAGCTGCCATGCTAGAAGAAACTGAAACTACATGGAATGTCTGCCATGTGTAGATGTTCCCCTTAACAACCCCAGCCAAACTCAGACTTCGAGTTATTCCAGCCCAGGCACCAGAGAAGGAAACCTTCAGGTGATTCCAGCCCCAGCCATGCGTGTCCTTCCCAGCCATTGGAGCCTTCCCAGCCGAGTTCCCAGAGGTTGTAAAGCAGAGATAAACCAACTCCACTGTGTCCTGTTTGAATCACTGAGCCACAGAATCTGCAAGCAAAATGATATCTTTTGCATGTCACCAAGTCTGGGGTAGTTTGTTACTCAATAGCTGAAAACTGGAAGACTTTCTACCCAGACTATGGGCTCCTGGAAAAGTTCAGCCATCCTTAGTTTACTGCATGTTACTCGGGGCATAAAAGAGACACCCATCAAATCTCTGTTGAGTGCGACCGAAAGACTGAATGTCTGCTACCTTTTTTTATGTTTAGCTTCATAGAATTTTGGAAGTCTGTACATTTTGACTAGGAATATTATAGGAAATCTATCTATGGGCTAGGTTTATCATATGATGTTTTTGGAATTTACAAAACTGGCTCCCTACTTTTCCTTTCTTTGTCATATGAAATCTTATAGCAGAAGTTAGACTTGCTAGTGCAAAGCAAACTGAAATGGAAGAAAATAGAGGAAAGTATTCAGTAACAAGGAAAATCAATCCTATTCAGTTAAGTACAGGTCATTTTTGTTCCTTTTTCCAATCAAAGTTTTCATCCTGTGTTCTTCTGTTCCATTTTACATAAGGAAAATTTTTTTCTAAATGTACTGTGTATCCTTAGTTTTCTTCTCTCCCACCAAATCAAAATTCAATACCAAAGTGCCACACTCAAGATAATTCTTCATGTCTCTGCCTTGGCTCAGTAAGATGTATGTAACATTGATAAGTTCCTTTAAAAAATGTATTTTGAAGACCCAACACGTGGTAACTGGCTTTCCTTAGGAAGCATGCCGATTCCTCCATTATCTGGCTTTGTCGAGGAACAGGATGCACAAAGTAAGTGAATTTTCCTGAGAGCTTACTTAAAAAGTAGACCTTACTGAAAAGGCCTATAAATTCTCCCACCACACGAAGTTGTTCATCCATTGTGCAGATTTTATGTTTCTACTTTTACTGTGATTCATTTAGTCAAGACTCTTTTTGATGCCATTAAGCGCTTAGTCCCCAACTTGATATTAATTCATTTATTCATTTACACATTTATCTGTATTTATAAGCAGATACTATGTGTCAGGTCCAGATTAGATGATGAAAATAGAAAGATGAGTGAGACCAACTCTCTCATTTAGGAACACAAAGGCTAGTAAGGAAAGGGGCAAGTGTTGATTTGAATACATCAGGGGTCAGCAAACTACAGCTCATGGTCTAAATCCAGTCACTACCTACACTATATGTAACGTTGTGTAGGAACATAGACACACCCATTCTTTTAAATGGTATCTATGGCTGCTGTTCAATTATAATCACGGATCTCAATTTTGCATCAAAGACCTGGGGTCAAAATATTTACTCTCTGGTCCTTTACAGAAAAAGTTTGCTGACCACTGTAATGCAGTGTGATGAGTACAATAATAGAGATATATTCAATATTCAACAATCCACAGAGAAAGGGATGAGCAACCAAGGAGTGTCCTTGCAGGGTGGGGAGTGCCTGAGCCATGTGCTGATGAGTAGAGGGCTAGTCAGGTTAACAGCAAAGGCAAGAGGGTCAACAGGTAAAATGCTGGAGGTGAGAAATCAATGGAGCCCTCTGGAGAATGGCTGGGTAATGGAGGTGGGGCAGCTGAAGATCAAATCTACGTTGGAGATGAAACTGAAGAGGGAGGAAGAGCAGGTGTCAGCTGGCCATGCTGGTTTCCATTCTGTAAGCAATGGGCATTCACTGAAAGGCTTTAAGCAGAAAAAAGTAGCATATAGAAAATAGATTGAAAAGAGATGGGCAGAAAAGCCAACTAAGATTCTATTGCAATGGTCTAAGGAAGAGATAATGAATCAGAGAAAAAGAAAAGAAAAGGCAGTGGCTGTGGGGATGGAGAAGAGGGTTCAAGGTCTTAAGGAAACCAAATTAATCAAGGAACAAGCTTTGTCGTATATATTCAATGAACACTCTGTGTGGCACCATAACTGCAGGTTGCTGGGATAGGCAAGATTTCTCCATTCAAATCCATCTCTGAAAGGCCCAGACAAGGACCATCATTTACCTGTGGGGTTCAAAAAGGAAAATCTTCAGTCAGTCTTTTTTTTTATGTGTAATGAAAACAAAACATTGTTCAATGGCAGCTGGCGAAATGAGTGGAACAGTGACTTTACCGTTGATCATGGGGACACCTTTACTTATTATTTGATCACTTGCTTCCACTGTGAAACTAACCAAACATGGAGACAGGTAGGCTACCAGGCAGTCCTATGCACAGGCTCTGGGTTCAGATTGACCTCTGAGCAAGACCTGGCACATTCCCTTAATCGGTCTGTATCCTTGGGCAAGTGATTTAGCCTTGTTGAACCTCAGGATCCTCATCTGCAAAATGAGGATAAGAATAGTAGGCATCATGTGGATGAGACAGGACAGCACAGCAGAGTGCTTAGCACCAGCCCTGACACAGAGAAGTGCTCTGGGAACATCAGTGCAGTTATGGGAAGTGAGTGCCAGAACCCCTCAGACCTCACCTGGCTGGGAAGCCTCAACCCACCTCCACCACATAGGTGAAATCCCACTGCTGTTGTCACCTAACAACTGCAATGGAATCGCTGAGTTTCTGAGCACGTTGTGTAATGTCTGTTTTCCGAGCTATAAAAACCATGCCTCCTTTGGGAGCTGCTCCATGCTCAGGGCCAGCACTGTGCCAGGCATGTGGTAAGGCTGCCAAGTGGATTGTAGAACAGGGAGAGAGAGGGTGGAAGGGAAGAAAGGCCAGGGAGGAGGTGGGAGAGGAAAAAGGAGGAGAGGGGGGAAAGACAACACCTCTCTCCTGTGTTCTCCCTCAGCCTCTCAGCATTGTTGCCCCCAAACCTGACTGTTTAGGAAACACAGTACGGTGAGAGACTAGGTGGCCAAGGTGCACAACACACTGCTCTGACCCCTGAAGAAGGGAGTGCAAGGTATTCAGACTTGCTGCCTAACTGGAAGGAGTTTCCTCAGGCTTCATTTAGCAACAGTCTTCCCCAGGCCTTGGGAACAGGGAGTTCTGGCCGCCACGGGCCAAGGGCCAAGGCAAAGCATGTCAGGGTAACACAGCAGCTTAAGGGGACTTCGGAGGACTTTGTCCAGGAATTCATTAAATTCGAACTCCCTTATAGGCAGCCCAATTTTTTTACAAAATTGGGTTTTCTAGAAGTCTCAGTGGGAGGCCTTGAATTTAGCAATCCGGGTCTAGCAAATGCACATTCTAGAGCAGAAAACAAACTTAATAGTGCTTTAAGCACTAACACAATTTTTAACTATTTTAGTGAAAATCCTTTTAAAATGTATGACATGTCCTCAGTCATGATAAACAGAGTGAACATGTCACACCTTTTCTTGGTGACCAAGGCCACTGTCATAAACAGCAGTGATTCTGCCAAGTTTTAGACATCCCTGATCCTTTCTCTAAGGGGCCCCAGACTTCTAAACTGTTTCAATCTGTGGTGGTTCTTGCTCTCTTTTTTTTGACATTTGCATCTATGTAACTACAGTGAGAATAATAACACTGTTGCCCCTACAGTGCCTCTGGGTGCCCAGCGGCACCCAGAAAGTGATGCTGTTCCAGTCGACATGTCTTCTATTTCTATCATCCATGGTTACCCCACTCTCCTCTGTCATTTCTCTTGCTGCAGGTGAGCATCCACATGTCTTCTGACTCTTTCCTGGCTGTCTGCTCCCACTCCAGTCTATGGGTCAAAACTAGGAGAAGGTGAAAATTTTCAGACAACCCACTATTACATGTAAAAATTCAGTCTCCAGCCTGTGGCGTTAGAGACACAGTGTAAACCCTTGTTTAGCTTATTACAGGTACAAATGGTTACCTATGCAAATATCTGTAAGTATGTCTATATACATGAGTTGGTCTACACAGACATATATCCCTGCTCCTCCAGTTGGCAAAGCCTAGAAGCAATGACACGCCTGAAGCAACCAGCATACCTAGCACCCAAATCTTGGTTTCTAACGTCTTTCTCCAATGAAATGAATCAGGACCCTTGGATAAATAGCCAATTCTAAGACTGGGGCAGAACATATACAATATGAGCCTGGAGCATCTTGTAAGTGCCAGAAAGTAAGGAAAAGCTCAACAAAATATAAACCCATAATAATGAAGACATGCTGAAAGGATATAGGAACCAAATGAAAGTGCATCCAATGGCCAAAGCTAGAAAAATTTGAGCAACAAAATAAAGCAGTACTAGATTATAACTCAAAAAAGAGTAAATATCCATGAGTCCTTATTGATATAAATGACTGAATATATAAATAATTGTGAAATAAGAGACAAATGAAATATCCCATGCAGAAGAATTCTGAATAATTTACGTAGATACTCTACCCTCAAGGAGATGGACCATAATTTCCCACTCAGGTGTAGACTGCACAGAGTGACTTCTTCCCAAAGGGTGCAGAGCAGAAAGGTGGGAGAAAAGCAACTTCACAGTGGAGCAACCTAGCAAACATGACCTCAGTCAGGTGATCAAGATTAATGTCAACATTAATATTGATGATCTGTACCCTTCCTAAGACATGATGAGGATGGCATTTTGCCTCTGTGCTCTTCCTCCCCAAAACCTGTAACACCAGTCGAATCATGAGAAACACATCCCAACTGAGGAACATTCTACAAAACATCTCACTAGTATTCCTCAAAACTGTCAAGATCATTTAAAAAAATGGAAAGTCTGAGAAACTGTCATAGCCAAAAGGAGCCCAAGGAGAAAGACATGATGAGTAAATGTAATGTAGGATCCTGGGTGGGATCCTGGAACAGAAAAGGGACATTAGGGAAAAACTAAGGAAATTTAAATAACTGTGGACTTTAGTTAATAATATTGTGTCAACCTTGGTCCATTAATTATAACACATGTACCATATTCATGTAAGATGTGAAGAAAAGGGATAACTGGGTGGGAATATATTAGAACTCTTTGCACTATCTGGCAATTATTCTACAAATCTAAAACTCTTCTAAAATAAGTAGTTTATTTAAGAAAAATTATATCATGGGCCACCAGGCCTGGGAAAGGAGGGTGCAGCATCCCATTCCTGCAGACCCTACTCTCATGGGGACAGGGCTCTTGCACATCCTGGTATATTTCCACCTTTGAGGTACTATACCTCTGACAGTGGATTGGGGCAACCCTCATGCACTTAGACAATGCATGACTCAGGGCTGGAAGACTTTAAAAAGCTGTGCAAACAAGTATTTCCCATATGCTTTCTTTTCCAATTTATCCTTCTTCTATGAGATAACAGGGCTTGGATTTATCAGGAAAGAAAAGTCTTCCAGGAAAATGACAAAAACTCATGTAACAGTAGGAAACTAATTGGTCAGAATTAGTTAGGAAAAGACCACTTCTTGCAATTCTGATTTACAAGCTCCTCAAACTGGCTCTTAAACTAACTTCCAGCTAAGAAAATGTGTTAAAGCATCAATAAAACTATTCTAATAAGTCCTCCATAACCAAAACCTAATTGCAGCTTATAAAGAGAGAGAACACCAAGTACTCTTTAAAAGGCAAAGGGAAAGAGGTTGGTCTTTGACAGCAGCAGGGTCATGTGATGCTGCTATTTTCTCGCCAGCTCTCAAGGGAGGAGCAGAGAGTACTAGAATCCTCTAGAGTCTCTGAGGTCTCCAGAGACAACGTCAAATGGTGTCATGACATAATTTGGCTACAGCAAGGATATTGAGCTTTAGAGAGTAGAAGTCTAGGTAGGTATGTGGGATTCAATTCTATTTTTCCCTCTTTGATTAAACCACTTCATTGCTCTAGTCAATGATTTTCTCATCCACAAATGAATAACAATTAAATATTCATTATCACTTACTCACCTAAGTGGCATGATAAATAATGGAAAACATATGTGTGTAAGCATAAGCGGGCATCTCTTACTTTAAGGCATTTGGAGTATATAATTTTAGTTGAATTATTGCAGAAGTATATCTGGACTTTAGATTCAGTAGGTGGGTCTTTGTTTTAGCCAATTACTTGACAGACATCCCTTAATCCATGTATTTGTTGCATACACTTTCTCTTTTTAATTGAGTGAGATCTTATTTGTAGGTCTAAGTAAGCCACTGTCCAAAACCCTCTTCCTCCTAGTCTGATTGCTCTCCCAGTACTCCTGGGGACATCTGAAATACTGAATTAACATTCATACCACAAAGACACATTTAGAAGTCTTGTGGGTCAAAAACATCATATTCTATAACATATCCTAAATTGTCCAAGGATGGAATGCCTGGGAACACTGAGAATTTCTGCTGACTTCAGTCTACATCACCTATTTGCCTCATTCACAACCAGAGGTACTTCATTCTGTTCTTGGGCTGGCATACAGGGTCTTGGTTTTGTTCACGTTCTTCTGTGCTCACCCTCCCCCATTTCTAGAGCTTCATTCTGAGTCTTATTTTGGCAACACCTTTCCTAGGTCATTAACTCACTGCATCCCCAAGGCTAGCCTGCACCATCTAAGCAAATTCTGGTTCTTGGAAATGGCCATGAAATTCTTCTCAGATCTACTCAACTGTAGCACCATCTTTTCTCTCTGCTGTTACCACTTTAGATGCTTAGGCAGAGGGCTTACCATTTTCCCTCTGGTAACTTCCATAATGCCTAAAAGTAGGGCTTTCCTGTTTTCAGTTTTCTTAGAATAACTTCAGGTAGAGTTGAGAGTGGTACAGATTCAGGGGTACAGATAGCCACTAGAAAAGGAAAGGTGAGGTTAAAGACAATGGAAAATGGAAGATTGTTCAACAATGTCTTCGAAGAACCAGAAGGGACTTAGGGTTTGGAGCATGGGTGTTTGAATTTGAGAAGGAACAAAGGAGGGAGATGTGTGAGAGCTGAGTAGAGAGGGTGTTAAGGTATTTCTTTTCCATAGCATCTGCTTATTTTTAATGAAAGGAGAAAGAATCCTAGCTGAGACTGCATGTAAGCAAGAGTTACAAAAAATAAGAATGAATACATTAAGGAATAGCTGTTGAAGAGAATAGGAGAGAGAACTGCTTGGGGACAAAGGTGAGGATTCCTCCCATCACATTGCAAGTCCCACTGAGACTGGTTATAATTTCCAAGAACCTGTAATTGAACCTTCTATATATTTTTTGGGAGGCTTCATATTATTATGTAGATCTCATGTTTCCACAAAATTTGTTTAAAGGGACCTGTGACCCAAAAAGTTAAGCCTCGCTGCTCTAGACAATCTGGTAATTTTTTCTGACAGAGAGCTTCTATGTTGGAATGCCTTTCAACCATAGAAAAGTTACAAAACCACTTCTATCTGGATTTGAAGTCAAAGAGACATAAGGCACTGGGAAAAATGTTTACAACCTCATAACTTTCCTTCATCACAGGGATTATTTTGGTGTGTTGCCAAGCACCAATCAACTCTGGGTAGTGCCTGCATTCCAAAACAATTCTGCAAGAATATATTATTTTATGAACAATAAACTATTGTAATGTTTCTTAGTTCCAATATCAGACCTAAAGGAATACCACATCACTTGGTCTCTTGATTAGTCTCTCATGAACCTGTACTATTTGATTTATGCTCAACTATTTCTACATCTAAAAACATTTGGGTATTTTATAATCAAGTTTTAATCTTCTAAACTAGATGATTCAGAGAAAATACTTAATCCATCAAAATGACTCCAAACCATGTGCTTTTCAAATCACCTCAAAAATGGCATGTAAGTTTCCATCATGTTTCAATTGTAAAAGGCTTTGTAATTTATGACCATTGGCTTATTTCCAATTCTCTGAGTTGCCAATGCCATCCTCCAAAGGACCCCTGGCATGATTTCACAGGGATATTGATGGGTACAGATTAGTAGGAATAACCAATGAATTCATTAAGTAATAGCAATCACTCTTGTACCTTGTTCCTAAGTAAGTGTCTTTGTAGTTCACCAGAATTCTGTCTTTGGATAGGAAATAAGCTTGATGAAAAAAAAAAAACTAAAAGTATTATGTGCCCATCAAGAGCCAGGTACCCTACATATATAATCTCATTTAAATTTAGGCAAATATTTATCATACAGAGAGAAAATTAAGGCTCAGAGTCCCATAATTTACTTAAGGACACAGCTGGGAAGTAGATCCCAGGTAGGTCTGAGTTTCAAGATCTTGGTCTTTCTACCACTCCATTCTGCTGAGTCCTACTAATAATTGTAAAACTAGAGTAAACAGTTCCAAAACCTATTCTAGACAATTTCTGTTGGGGATGTGATCATATTTTTCCCATCAAATTTACACATATTCTGTGTATTAGTGGGTATACTAACATATAGGACATGTGCGAATTTCATCCACCAAGATAGTAATAGTCAGGAAATGTGTCTTTTCCTAAACCACAGGTAAAAAGAATATACAGAAATAAATAATTTCTTATAACTTTCCAGACTCAGTCTGAAAATAAAAATTTGGAAAAAGAAAAATCATAGCTAATAGTACACTAAATGCATAAAAATAAGGAAAATTATCTTTAAGTAAATTTCCTGATGAAGATGGCTTTTTCACTGTAAAAAGGAATTTATTATTCATATTGTTGAAAATAACTGCCCTTGTCTTAGTTCTATCTTTAGAATGTGCACACAGACATTGTTAAATATAAAACATGTACAACATGTAATCTTTTGACATAATTCATGTCTGAAGAAGCAAAACAAAACCACTCCTTCAGAAATTCCTTTCTGGATTACTATTTTGTTTTTAAGAAATCCATTTTTAAAGAAATAAAGGACTTTACTGTTCTAAAACACAGTTTCTTACATCAATTTATTCCTCAAATTATTTTTACTCTTCTACCATACAAATAAATATATCTTTACCAATAAAAGGTTTTTAAGATAATTTACTTCTTAATAAATTCTTCCAAGTATTTTTCCAGGGATGTGCTATGTTTCTCCTTTTCCTTATTCTTTTAAATGCATTTCCACATCCTTTCTTTGCAAAAATAATGAAAACAACCACCCTAACTGAAGGAGCAGTGCTTGTAGTTGGAGAAGGGTTTCAGGCCTCCACGTGAAACAAGTAAAAGCTCATCAGTGATCTCCACAAGTCACTTAAGCTCTCTACAGCCCAACTTTCTCATCCCTGAGACAGGATTCTAGTACCTTCCATATAGAATCATCATAATAATTATATGAGGCCTGTCAAACATGTCTGATACTGTCTATCAGCCAATTGATGTTGGGCATCATTAGCTCTTTGTTTCAGATAGGTAAAGCCCATTCTTCAGAAGACTAAACAATCCAGGAGACATGGTTGTATAAGCATTTTCATGACACTGTCTACTTTGAAGTACCATGATTGATTAGACCTCTCCTGCAGAAACAGCTTTTGCAGCCATCCTTGGGGTTCCTCTGAATGCCCTGAGATATTACAAATAGGCCCACATCCATATAACGTGAAAACATGAGAGGACACTGACACTTTCAAATGTTATAAAATTTCCTAAGTTTTTTTCCCTGTCTCTTAACTTGTCTGTCAAATCATTTTTAAGTCACTTTTATCTATCAGTTAAATCATATTTACCAAGTGCTAAGTTTGATGCTTTAGGAGAAAAGAATTATATGTCTTGATCCTGACATTAGAATTTGGAATCTGTGGGAGAGGCCAGAGCCATGCCAGAGAAACAGTTCAAGACAGCAGATTATTTAATGTGAAACTGAAGATACTAAGTAGTTCATAGGAGAGAAATAACTGTTGGTGGGAAAAATACGAATTATTGACATTACCTGCCCTCCAGACAGGCTGTCTCTACCTTTCTGAGAGTCAACAAATCCACTAGAGAGTCATTTGTTTCACTTGGGTCCTGGAATATTTAAATTTAGGGAGTACGAGCATACATGTTCCAGACAACTTTAAGAGAATAGGGAGGGTAGGGAAGGTTACTCCTTAGCTCTCAACAAAACTCATGTGTATGCCTCTCGACATTCCTGCCCAATTCCCTATGTACAACAGTCAACATTCCCTCTCGCTGCCAACCTCTGACTCGCCCAGACTGGAAAGAGAAGGAAGGGGATCTGCTGTGTCACAAACAAAGTAGTGACTAAATTGTGTTAGCTCCGCTTGAAAGTAGCCCATGAGGATTTGAGTGACTTGAGTCATAGTACCATTTTTTTTTCAATGAAAAGATATAAATCTTACGATTTTGCTTTTCTCTTAGGTCATTTTCCAAAATGTCATTGTGTGTGCCATTAAGTTCATCTCATTGGGACACCATTTGGAAGTCTAAGCATGGTCATTACTGCTCTCTTCCTGTCTCCAGGGCTTATACTTTTTACAACGAAGGTGCCTCAGAAGGGGAGGAGTGGAAGAGAAGAGGACAAGAGTGAAGGAGGGGAAGGGGGAAGGAGGTGACATTATTTTGTCCAGTATGGTCAGGAGAAAGATCACCATTTGGGCTTGTTAATAATGTGTTGATGTATTTCTTAGTAGCAACTTCTCACCTTCAATTGTCTAATGACACCTCTTTTAATAGTTTGAAGTACCATTTCATTTATAAAATCTGAAAGTCACTAAGAGTTATTCAATGGCAGGGAAAGGATAGGAAAGATTGTCGTAAATAAATGTGAAAAGAGGTATATCAGAATATATGAGACTTAACTTTTAATGGAGAATGTTATAATGATGATCAAAACTACCACTTTGGTTTTTGTGATTCCTACCTTCTTATTTCAGACTCCCTCCCAGGAAATCTCCAATTTTTAATCATTTCTGAACACTAGCAAAGAGACATAGTTATCATTTCTAGTGATCAAAATCTGAATAAGAGACACAGGGTTGGGGGGGGGGTACAATTGACCAAATATCAGAGAAGACAGAAGAGACAAAAAAGAAAAGAGACTGGTGCCCAACCTGTGTCCTCTGCAGGGTCTCATATAGTTTTCCAAATAGGTTCATGATGTGCCTAATTATAATGTGCTGAAACTCTCTCAGAAAATCCTGCAATCTTACTTAGAGGAGAATATATCAATATTTTTTAAAAATAAAATAAATAGACCCACACATATACAGGCTATCCAACAAATGCTTAAATTTGAAAATTGCTGCATGAGATAACTAGCAAGTAGGCCATAGAAAAGGCATTTTGATGGCGAGTAGAAAAAGGTGAGGCACAAAGTGATTAGAAAAATAATTCCAGAGGTCCTTTTCCCAGTTCAGCGGTAAGCAGCATATGTATCTTGTCTTCTGAGTAGTTTCTATGTCTCTGATATAAGCCAGGGGTTTCTGTGAGGAGTTGTTTTAATCTTTATTTTTAGATGGATGCCATAATTCAGTGCTTGATGGCTATTCTTTCACTCATTGCTTCCTTTCATTCTATGTCTGTGTCAAGTGCCAAGATCTTAGCACCTGCTTTCAATGCGCTCCGACTCCTACTAGAGAGGCACACCTAAAAAATCTGCTTCTGTTACTGGGAAAGCCATGGGAGCCTAGTGGTGGAAGGGGGAGTTCACCTGCCAGAACACATTTACCTGCTCACCGGAATGCTGACTCTGTCTCCTGCTCTCCCTGCGACTCCTTGTTTCGTATTCCCCCTTGCCCTGCTCCCAGCACCTCACTTCTGTGCCTCCATCAGTGTGTGTTTGGCGGCAAGTAAAAGGAAAACAAAAGGAACCCCTTAGAATGCAGTACAACTGCAGAGTTGAGACATGAAGTATAATTCCTTATATGTAGTTCTAGGCCAATCCTTTCTAGCTCTCTGTCCTATGTTTGTTTCTCTATGTGTTTATCATCCCATATGTATTTTGAAAGCCACCAACATTGTAACAAGTCATTTCATTATTTTTAATTAAAGAGAGGCTGTGAATCTTTCAACCAATATTCATTAAATGTCCACTATTTGCCAAATGTGAGGACTTCACAGTCTTCTCTATTGACTTTTACTTTTTTTGTTTAAACATTGGCCAAGTAGACATTAATAATTATAACATCTGAGCTCCAACCCTGATACCAGGTGTGCCAATAATTAGC
>PVKM010039836.1:0-13569 GCA_004027735.1 Carollia perspicillata | reverse complement strand
TCAATTTAAAGAAATACAGCAAATAATGTTACAGTTGGTAAATCCTCTATGCGAAGGCAGTTTAACAACATTTATCAACGTTGTAAGCACACATACAAAAACAGACAAAGCTGTCCTGTGCCATTAGACATTTCAGGAGTGGTTCCCAGTGGAAGGAAGGGGTGGGGACTAGAAGTAGGAACAAGGGAGGCTCTGGCTTCTGCTGTCCATTCTGTTGGTCGTCTCGGGGGCTCATCATAGAGGTGCGTTCACTTTGTAAAAATTTATCAAGTTGTATACACTTATGATCGGTGCATTTCTGCATATATATTATACATCCACATGCCCTTTAAACAGAAATCCCACTTCTGGCTATTACCCTGCAGACATGTACACATATGTGCAAAGCAACGCATTCAAAGGTGCTCACTGCAGCACTGTTTACAGTGACTAGAAGTTGGAAACAACCTGATTTCCCCAGCTGGAGACTGATTAAATACATTTTGGCAAAGCCTACAGTGATTTCTATGCAGCCATCAAACAGAATGAGGCAACCCCTAGCAGAGCTCCAAAATTTACACGGATTTAAATCTAAATGAAAAGCTAAGCTTAGAACTGTGTATAGTGTGCTACCTTATGTGGAAAAAAAAAGAATATAATATATACATGTGTAAGAGGGAGATCCCCAAAATGGAATTTATTTATTAAAAATTGTGTATTTGTTGTTACATGTTTAAACTTCAGTCACTTTCAAAGTACTCTCCATTTGGTGCAATACACTTATCAAGCCATTTTTTCCATGGCTCAAAACAGTTTTTGAACTTGTCGATTTTGATGTATTTTAGAGCTTCTGCTGTTTTTTGTTTCAACTCTTCCACATTAGCAAAATGTTTCCCTTTGAGGACTCTTTTTCCATCAGGGAAACACAAAAAGATCACTTGGGGAGCGATTAGGTTAACAGAGAGGGTGGGGCATGGGCGTCACACCGTTTTTGGTCAAAAACTGCTGAACACTCAGGATGGTGTGGGCAAGTGCACTAGTAAACCATCCCTCATGAAATGAGCAAAACAAGTTGAAAGAGTCTTCAAAAAAAATTCACTGATTGGCTGCAGAGCTCAAAGCACTGGTAATTAGGATGCTCACAGAAATGATTGAGTACAGCTGCAAAATAAAGGAAGCGTGAAGGCTATACAAAGGGACATAAAGAAAAATATACGGGGAACCAACAGTAAAGGGAAGGAAACTGGGAGTCAAATCAATGATTTGTAATATAAGGGAGAAATAAACATTCAATAGGAACAGAATGAAGAAACAAGAATTCAAAAAAAATGAGGAGAGGCTTGGGAACCTCTGGGACAACTTTAAACATTCCAATATCCGAATCATAGGGGTTCCAGAAGGAGAAAGGAAGAGCAAGAAATTGAAACTTATTTGAAAGAATAATGAAAGAAAACTTCCCCGATCTGGCAAAGGAAATAGACATACAAGACCTGGAAGCTCAGGGAATACCAAACAAGTTGGACCCGAAGAGGAACACACCAAGACATATCATAATTAACTTACCCAAGATTAAAGATAAGGAGAGAATTTTAAAAGCAGCAAGAGAAAAGGACACAGTTACTTACAAAGGCGTTCCCATAAGACTATCAGCTGATTCCTCAAAAGAAAACTTACAGGCCAGAGGGGCTAGAAAGAAGTATTCCAAGTCATGAAAGGCAAGGACCTACATCCAAGATTACTCTATCCAGCAAAGCTATCATTTAGAATGGAAGGGCAGATAAAGTGCTTCACAGATAAGGTCAAGTTAAAGGAGTTTATCATCACCAAGACCTTATTATATGAAATGTTAAAGGGATTAATCTAAGAAAAAGAAGATCAAAACTATGAACAGTAAAATGAGAACAAACTCACAACTATCAACAACTGAACTTAAAAAACAAAAATGAAAACAAACTAAGCAAATGACTAGAACAGGAACAGAATCACAGAAGTAGAGATCACATGGAAGGTTATCAGCAGGGAGAGGGAAGGGGGAGAATGGGGGAAAAGGCACAGGAAATAAGAAGCATAAATGGTAGGTACAAAATAGACATGGGGGGTTAAGAATAGTATAGGAAATGGAGAAGCCAAAGAATTTATTTGTATGACCCATGGACATGAACTAAGGGAGAGGAGTGCCAGAGGGGATGGGGGGTACCAGGCAGAGGGGAATAAAGGTGAGAAAAAAAAATGGGACAACTGTAATAGCATAATCAATAAAATAAACTTAAAAAATAAATAAATATTTACTCTTGTAATAAAAAATTTTTTTAGCCCTGGCTGGTATAGCTCAGTGGATTGAGCATGGGCCTGCAAACCAAACAACTGTGGTTCAATTCCCAGTCAGGGCACATGCCTGGGTTGCAGGCCAGTTCCCAGCAGGGGACACACGAGAGGCAACCATACATTGATATTTCTCTCCCTCTCTCCTTCCCTATCCCTCTAAAGATAAATAAATAAATAAATAAATAAATAAATAAATAAATCTTTTTAAAAATGTTTTTAAAGGAACCCACACACAGACTTACCTACTCAGACTCACTCCCTCTGAGCTCCAGCACCAGGGTAGCAGTTTGAAAGGCACCAGAAGCATACAGGGAGGAAGTGAAGTGTCTGGCACTAAGGAAAGCACTGGGGGACAGCTTTCTTCCACCCAGAAAGGCAGGCAGAGGCCCACAGAGCCACAGATTCAGCAGGCAGGTGCTATTTCTGAGACTCGTCAACCTGCTAACATTGTTTGCCCCACCCTGGAGATCCTCTGAGACTCTGTCCTACACCATTTATGGGCCCACTCAAACTGTTAACCATGACTTTTCCATATGAATGGCTGGTCTTGTCTCATGCTTCACAACTTCCTAAATCCTATCAAACTAGCAACAGCTGGCCTCACTGAGTCCCCAGCCCCCATACTTCTTAGTAAGTGGGCCCAGGTCTGGCATTGACAGCAGCCAGGCTAGATTCGAAGCTTGGCTTCACCTGGGAACCTCCAAGCCCAGCACAAGTAGCAACCATCTCAGGTTGCTTCACAGCTCATGCAGGGTGGCCCCAGGCAAAACACAGGTGGGGGCTGACCTTGGCCTGTACCACCAGGAACCTGCAGAGCTTTTGCACCCAGTGCATAGCTACAGGCCACATCAGTGGTCACAGCTAGTCGTTGCAGCTGACCGGCCTTGGTAAATCCCTCCCATTGACCTTTCAATGGCAATCAAGGCTCAACTACAAAAGGAGGGTGTACTTAGCCCACATGACGTATACACCTCGAGTACCCAGCTTGGGTGATAAGGGAGGCTGTGCCACTGGACCCTATAGGACATCTACTACATTAGGCCATGCTACCAAAACAGGGAGTCACCGTGGCTCTATTTAATACATAAAAACCAACACACGGAGGCTGCCAAAATGAGGAGACAAAGAAACATGGCCCAAATGAAAGAACAGATCAAAACTCCAGAAAAAGAACTAAACAAAAGAGAGTTAAGCAATCCATCAGATGCAGAATTCAAAATGCTGTTTATAAGGATACTCAAGGAACTCAGTGAGGACCTCAACAGCATAAAAAGATCCAGTCAGAAACAAAGGATTCACTAATTGAAATAAAGAACAATTTACAGAGAAACAACAGTAGAGTGGATGAAGACAAGAATCAAATAAATGATTTGGAACATAAGGAAGCAAAAAACAACCAATCAGAACAACAAGAAAAAAAAACTTTTTAAACAAGGATAGTGTAAGCAGCCTCTGGGACAACTTCAAGAGTTCCAAAATTCTCATCATAGGGATGCCAGAAGGAGAAAAGAAAGAGCAAGAAATTGGAAATCTATTTGAAAAAGAAAGAAAGAAAGAAAACTTCCCTAACTTGGTGAAGGAAATAAACATGCAAGTCCAGGAACTACAGGGTCCCAAACAAGATGGATGCAAGACACATCATAATTAAAATGCTAAAGGTTAAAGATAAACAGAGAATCTTAAACGCAGCAAGAGAAAAGCAGTTAGTTACCTACAGGGGAGTTCCCATAAGACTGTCAGCTGATTTCTCAAAGGAAACTTTCCAGGCTAGAAAGGATCAGCAAGAAATAGTCAAAGTCGTGAAAAGCAGGGACCTACAGCCAGGATTGCTCTACCCAGCAAAGCTATTATTTAGAATCAAAGGGCAGACAAAGAACTTCCCAGACAAGAAAAATGTAAAGGAGTTCATCATCGCCAAACCATTATTACATGAAATGTCAAAAGGATTTATTTAAGAAAAAGAGAAAGATTAAAACTATGAACAGCCCTGGCTGGTGTGGCTCAGTGGATTGAGCGCCAGCCTGCAAACCAAAAGGTCACTGGTTCAATTCCCAGTCAGGGCACAGGCCTGGGTTGTGGGCCAGGTCTCCAGTAGGGGGTCACCAAGAGAGGCAACCACACATTGATGTTTCTCTCCCTCTCTTTCTCCCTCCCTTTCTCTAAAAATAAATAAAAATGTTTTTAAAACTGTGACCAATCAAATGGCAAAAAATACAAATGTATCAACAATTGAATCTAAAAAACAAACTAAGCAAACAAGAACAGAGACAGAATTATGGATACAGAGAATGTCTTGATGGTTGCCAGATGGGAGGGGCTTGTGGGACAATAGGTAAAGAGGTGAGGGGATTACGAAGTACAAATAGGAAGTTACAGAAGAGCCATGGGGATGTAAAGTACAGTATAGGAAATGGAGTAGCCAAAGAACTTATAAGCATGGCCATGGACATGAACAATCACGTGGGGATTTCCTGAGGGAGTTAGGGGTGCTGGGTGGAAGGAAGCAAAGGGGGAAAACTTGAGACAACTGTAATAGAATAATCAATAAAATATCATAAAAGTAAATGAAAAATATTTTGAACAATATCTTTATTGGATGGATGATAAGTTTTAAAGCAAAAAGTCTTACAGAAGGTGCATGGTTATGGTAAAAATGTACGGCCCCTTCCAGACTTATAGAGTGAAATGAAAGTGTTAGCACATTGGGCTTACAAAGTAAGTGACCCTTGGCACCACTCCTCCTCCCAAGGGGTGGCACCAGAGTTAATGGGCTTTCCTGTAATGATTTCCAATTAGCAACAAACCCAGGCTTGGATGAATTGCTTGCACTGGACCTCTACCCTGCAGTTAAACTCTGGCACCTGGAGCTGCCCTGGCAGAGTTGGCAGGTGGTTGAGTACTTGGCATGGGTGGGGAGATGTTCAAGTAGAAATACTTCCAGTGATGGGAAGTCAAGGACTTGGTAAGGCAAACTCAGTTGGCTGGAGAGGGAGGGTTCCAAGTTCTGAGGCACCCCCTGCCCCAAGAGAAAAAGCAAAGCAAGGGCCTTATGCTCCTCTGGGCTACAGCGGACAATGACAGAACAAGGGCCTTGAAAGTTCCGTTTAAGTTGAACAGTATAATTTCCTTTTGTATAGCACTTGGTTAGCCAACATGTCACTCTCTCCCCACATCACTTATCCAAAAAAAAAAAAAGTCCAATAAGGTAGGAAGCACAGTATCTGTTATCCATTCTACAGATGGGGAAATAGAGGTACAAGAAGGTTAAAAGACTGGACAGTGATTACGCATGCAGAGAAGAGGTAAGGCCAAAAACACACTCCCCACCTCTGACTCCTGGTCTTCCCTTATTCTCCCACCTCCCTGCCCCCACCATCAATTGTAGACTTCCCCCTTTCAGCTCTGGCCTACTGAGAGGAGAGTTCCTGAGGCCAGACAAGCAAGGAGCAGGCAAAGAATCCCAGAATCAGAATCAGGGGTGGGGCAGGGGGGAGGGGCTATGAGACCAACAGTTTTCTACCCTGACAACACACTAGAATCACCTGGAGAGCTTAAGTAAGTTAAATACCTCTGCACAGGCATCTCTAGTGTTTTTAAAACTCTCTAGTTGAAAACTCTGATGCAACCTTGGGAGACAACCATCGAATGAGAGTTCAAATCACCCCCATCCCAATCCCACATTCTCCCTGCTGCCTCCCTGGAGTTTCCACCAACAGGTCTAGGCTCCATCCTTTGGCCCCAAACATACTGCTCATCTCTCCTCCACATTATGTAGTGTCAGAGACCTAGATTAGGAGCTGGGCTCACCTACCTTTCCAGATCGGTAAGTCATTTAACAGCTCTGAGGCCCCCAGCAGGCAAGTGACTTGCCTAAGATCTCCCAGAGCCAGACTGGAATCTGGATCTCTTGACCACTAGGCAAGGTCACCTCTGCAGAGGGGTCACATGGAAAGCCAGACCTGCTGGCAGATCTAGCATTTCCTGCTGACAGAATAGACCCAACAGGGGGCTGAGGAGGAGACCAGGACTATGTGTGTGTTTAGGGGGAATGGGTGTCAGTCACTCCTTCTCCCCTTTCTGGGGAAGTCTGCCCTGTGGCCTACTGGAGGCAGGGGCCTATTCTACAGTGGCAGGGCTGAAATTGAACTGTAGAAAGATGCCCCTTTTTCTAGGTGGGGTCAGCCTAGTCTGAAATATCCAGGAAGAGATCCAGTCTCTTGGGACAGTTTACCAGGAGGACCCAGTTTCCCTGCCCACAATAATAAAAAAGGCTCACACTTGTTGAGCGCTTCACTGGTCCCTGTGCTAAGCACTGCACTTGGCCTACCTCATCTGATCTCCACAACCATCCTGAAAGTTCAACATAATTACTGTCTCCCTTTGCAGATGAGGTAACTATGGCCTAGAGAATTGAAGTAACTTCCCCAAGATTACTCAGCTAGAAAAGTGGTATTGGCAGAATTTGAAGGCTGGTCCATGTCCAACTACCACCATCCTGCCCAGCAACAAGAAAGAAGAGGAGGAAAAGCCCAGTGGGCACGGAAATAGTTACTAAGGACCTAGGGGCGGCCAGAGACCTCCCCAGACGCGGTCCGGTGGAATCCTCCCAAGCACTCCGTGGACAAGTGTGGACAAGGCACGCACGTCCTCCTGGTACATCCTCCTACCACTCAAGAGGAAACCAAGCGCAGTGGGGAAACATGTTGCTCAGGGGCGTCAGCAAGTATATAGTGAGGACGGCACTTGGAAGTCCACCACAGAACCTGACCACCTGTCTCCTCCACGGGCGGCTAGAGAGGTAAACTCTGTAACCCAACAGTCCGAGTGGGCGCGGCCGACGCGGGAATCAAGGCCTACCACACCAGCCCAGCCGATGCGCAGCGGATTGGCGGTCAAGAGCACACAGGTGAGCTAGGCGGTGCTCCTTCGTAGTAGCTAACTAACGCTAAGGCTCCTGACCAGGCTGCAGAGACACAGGCTGAGCTAGGTCGTCCGGGTTCCCAGGAAGAGTGAGACGAGGAACCAGGCGTGCACGCCCGTGCCCTTCCAGAAGCAGCCACGTCTGGATCTAACCCTGGACTTGGCATGGGGTGGTCAGGAAGTGTGCCCCCATCTCCATCCCCAGGCCCTACTGGGGTCACTCACCCAGAACACCGTAGAGTAAATGACGAGCGAGAACTTGAGCCAGAGGTAGGAGAGGCGAGCGCAGTAGCGCACCTGCTCCGAGTCCCCGCGCGGCATCCCGGGCACACCAGGCGCGGGGCTCCGGGGCTCCCGGGCTAAGTCCCTGGCAGCGAGCAGCCCCACCTGCGGCCGCCTACCCCGCTGCCCGCCCCGCCGCCGCTCGTTCGGGGACAGACACAGCCAAGCCGCAATAACAGCCCGGGCCGCAGCCGGGACCAGCTAGCCCCAGCGGCCAATGGGCGCGGGGCACCCGCCCTGCCTCTGGGAGGGGGCGGGCTCGGGGCGGGGCTCCAGCCTAAGACCCGGAGAAAGAGTAAGGAGCAAGGGGGCAGGAGAGGGCGAGGTTTTTGCAAAGGAGTTCGCTTGCAACCCTGGAAACGCCTGTATTAATGGGGCGTGACAGAATAGGTACAGAGGAACTGCAGGAAAAGATTGAGCGTGCCTAATCCGGGGTGATAGAAATGCACATTTTCCACTGTTGTGAAGAGAAAAAAGATTATGGGAAAAGGGCAGAACCTTAGGGCTAAGGTGCTAAAATGTGCAGGATGGAACTGGAATAAGGAAGTGGAGTTGCTCAGCCTCAGGACGAGGGAGCGCCCCATCCGGGAAGGTGCTGTGCGGCAGACCGGGGCGGGGCTCAGAGGCCCCGCGGAGTTGGGGTCCCGAGTTTCCTTCGGGAGCAGACCCCGTTTACCCACCCGGTCTTTGGGTATCCCTTCCTCAGTGGCCAGGTGAAACCCCAGCCCTTCTCTCAGGGGCTTTCTTCACTGGGAAACCCTCCTCCACGCTCATCCTTAGGCCAGGTTCGGGTCCCCTTCCTTGCACTCAGTCCAGGTCTGACCCAGCCTCGTCTCACCAGGCCCCTCCTCTCCCGGGTGCCAGACCTGGCTGTGAGTGATCTCCCACGGCCAGATGGCCCCAGCTTGACAGCTTTCCTTGCTTCCCAGGCCTAGCTCAGCCTGGGGCTTGGGAGTCAATATTCGACTGTAGCTTTGATAATTAAATGTGTTACCCAGAGGTCATGAGCTCAAGGCAATGCTGGGTGTGGTCCCTGGTGGTGACTGGAGGATTGGCACTCTTGTCCAGGTCCCTTGTCCTGGACTCCCAAGCCTCCTGTACACACAGACTCCCAGAGAGAGACAGACACTAGCCAGCCCAGCCCCCTGGGCTCTGCCCTAGAAGGGAGAAAGTAAGATTGGGCGTGAGGAGGTAGCAATGCTCTGTCCTGAAGGGTTAAATGGAAGTGAAGTTTCTTGGTAGAAAAGGAGCGGGCCCTGCGAGGGTGTTTACTTTGGGTAGAGACATGGAACCTTCAGATGAATAACTGAGGTCCAAGAAAACATCTAGCTTCCCTCACCCAGCCCTGCAAGGCTAGTCTTATGCCTCCTCCTCACCTCCCCCTCCTGGGCTCCTCCCCAGCCCTATCCCCAGAGCTAGTTCAGCATCTTGTTTGTCCTCTGAGGGATTCATCTGTCTCCCTCTCCCTGGACGGTAGCCTCCTAGCCTACACACACCATACACACACATCTCAGACCCTGCAAGACGCCCTAAGAAATGAAGCTGAGACACCCCTGCAGAGGGAGCCTGGAGCTCTTTGGGGCTGGCACAGCCTGCCCTGGGCTACTGGGCTCCTTCATTGTCCCTCCCCACCCCCAAGCTGAACCCCAAGTGCTGAGGGCTGCCCCTCAGCCATATTTGCAAACACTCGAAACCTCAGAAGTGGCAACCTATTTTCAACTTTTCCCTCCTTTTACCAGGAGCTCTGGGTTAGGGATAAGCAGGTTTGGTGCCAATCCTGCTTTTGCCATTAACTTTTTTAAAAGATTTTATTAATTTATTTTTAGAGAGAGAGAAAGGGAGGGAGAAAGAGAGGAAGAGAAACATCAATGTATGGTTGCCTCTCACGTACCCCCTACTTGAAATCTGGCCTGCAGCCCAGGCACATGCCCTGACTGGGAATGGAACCAGTGACCCTTCGCTTCACAGGCCGGCACTCTATCCACTGAGCCACACCAGCCAAGGCTGCCATTAACTTTTTATGAGACTGTTAAAATATGTGGCATAGACCGTGTGACATACAGCTGTAAGTGTGACCCTGGCTGCAGATTAGAACTACCTAATGTGAGATTTAAATGTGTCCTGATTAGGGTCCCCTAACCAATCGAGTCAGAACCGGCACCTACAGAGACCTGGAAATCAGCAGCCCCGTAAAAGCCGGGTACTTTCTGAAGTGCAGCCAGGATGGGGCATCACTGGGGTGGGGGAGGGCAGTCATGAAGGTGAGGTGGTCAGCCAACATCGTATCCGAAAGGCCGCACTCCAGAGGTCCTTCAGCCTGTCCGGTAGTTACCTGATCGATGTTTAATAACTGTCTTTCCATGGGGGAGGACCCTGGTGACAGGGTCCCATACTGTGAATACTTCCACATTATCAACTGGAAGTCAATGACCCTGGGAGTTAGAGAAACATACACAATCACACACAATCAGCGCAGCAGCCTGTGAAGCGCTCCTTGTTTCAATCCACCCCCGACCCCCACCCCCAAGCTTTACTGAGTAGCATAGAGAATGCCATGATGAATGCATCAGTGAAATTCATGGCTTATTAATTAGCATGGCAGGAATTACAAATGAGCTCTTCTCTGGTGAAGTTAGTAGTATTCAAGATATGTAGATCGGCTAAAATGGTTTGGGTTACCACCCATTCCTTGTTCAGAGTAAAAGAACCTCCCTTAGGGATGATGCACCCCTAAGGGAGGGATGCATCTTTGAGGGTTCCCATATCACAGGTATTCTGGTTGCCGATGTGACCATTCATCTAGCTGAATCCTGCCTCAGATGCTGTATCTTCCTAGAGTGTACCTTTCGTGCAAGGTGGTCAAGCACCTAAAAGAACAGAGAGCTGGGCCTTCAGGGACTTTACAGAACAGATTATATGAACCAGTTTTGTGGCTACTTTCTAAGTAAATGTTTGTTGTATAAATATTTGTACGGTTGACAGAAGTTGTTCTGAGATCTCTTTCCATGATAACTAGGCAGGGAGCTTGTAGGTGGAAATAAGTAACCCTCACTTTTAGTGGCCACTACTGTTTATGGAAAAGAAACTCAGGATTGTACATGACCAACTTAGTTCACCTAAGTCTGCACTTGTGCCACTGGACAAGTGACAGTGTCTGTGCCTCTGTTTCCCCATGTGTGGAACCATGAGGTTGGATTGTTTCTCTTCTAGCTCTGACGGTCTTAGCTGTAGTCCTCACGGTCAAGTCGGTCAACAAATGATACTGAGCTCCACTGTGTCAGGCCCTGCCCCAGGCTCTGGGCACACGGCTATAAACGGCAGAGACGAGAGCATCTGTTCCCTTCTGTTCAGGAGTGTGGAGTTGTGGGGACAAGCAACACATTAAAAAAATACACAAAAGGGGGAATCTCAGGTACTGACAGGTGCTAAAGAACTTGGAGAAGAGCTTCCAGGTGGAAGAAGCTGAGGTAGTGGATAGGCCATGAGAGAGGAGAAACGTGGAGAGGCCCCTGGGGCTCACACAAGGCAGCCAGGGAGAGTAGAAGGGGCCAAGGTCAGAGGCACAGGCAGAAGCCCCGTAGCTTCACTAAATGGTGTAGATTTACTTATTTGCAGTTTCAGTGAAAGAGTCCCCGGTAGGTTTTAAGCAGGGACCTGACACAGAATCTGATTTGTGCTTCAGAAGACAGCTGCAGGGAGGGTGGACAGAGGGGGCTGGCGCTGGGGCACGAGGAAAGCTGGTTAGGAAGCCATTGCAGCAGTTCCAGAATAAGGAGGCCGTGGCTTGGGCAGCACTGGAAACGGCGACAAGAGGTTGCACTGGGGAAACATCTTGGAGCTAGAGCCAACAGGGCTTACTGACAGATTGGGTATAAAATGTGAGGGAAAGAGAAACCCAGGATGATCCCACGTGTTTTTACCTTGAGCAACTAAGTAGATGCTGCTGTCATTTACAAAGGTGAGGGAGATCAGGAAGAGAATGGGTTAGAGGAGTTTGGGTAAAAATTTACTTTGGCCATTTACTTTTTTGAGATATCTTTTCAAAATCCAAGTGGATTTGACCAGGAAACACAGAGGTGAGGTATAGGTTGGATGATATAAATTTGAGAGTCATCAGATCAATTTAAACCATGGTGCTACATGAGATCATCTAGGGAACAATGTAGCAAGAGAAGAGAAGACAAGGACAAACCCTGGGCTCCTCCAGCATTGAGAGAATGGGGGAATGGCAAAGAAAACAGACAAGGTACAGCTGGTGAGGTAGAAGGATGATGAGGCCAGTGAAGTGACGGGAATGTCTGGAGAAGAAAGAGCTTCAAGAAGTTAAAAGAGACCACGAGTGGTGTGGCTCAAGGGGTTGGGTGTCTTCCCCAAAACTGAAAAGTCACCAGTTCGAATCCCAGTCAGAGCACATGCCTGGGTTGCAGGACAGGTCCCAGGTTGTGAGCATTTGAGAGGTAAGTAACTGATGTTTCTCTCCCTCTTTTTCTCCCTCCCTTCCCATCTCTCTCTAAATATAAACAAATAAAATACTTTTTTAAAAGTTAAAAGACATGTGCAATAGGACTTAGTATCCTCAGAACTCCTCTTAATACACTGTGGCTTTAATTATGTCCTGTGAGCTCAAGTGGGAGTATAACAGAAAACTGACCATCAGCTGTAAAGATGTGGGTCATTGATGACTTTGATAAGAGTCTTTTAATGATGCAATGGAGACAAAAGCCAATTGAAGTGGTGGAGGAGAGAAAGGAAGGAGAAGAAATGGAAGAGGAAAGTACAGATAACACAGGAAATGCACACTCCCAGGCAGGTATAGGAAACCATTCACCTGGGAGGGAGTGCATGAAATTCTTCCCAACCCACCAAATATCCTCTAAGACCAAATATGCAAGAGTTAGCCTCTAGGTTAGAGAATTTAAATAGCCAGGATTTCTATGCAGCTTCTCCATTCTTAAAGAACAAAATTAGAACTTCCGGCCAAGATGGAGGCATAGGTAGAAAATGCTTTGCTTCCTTGCACAACCAAAAGAAGGACAACAACAAACTTAAAAACAAAAAACAACCACAACTGCCAGAAAATCAAACTGTATGGGAGTCCAACAACCAAGGAGTTAAAGAAGAAACATTCATGAGACTGGGAGGAGGGGCGGAGACAGGCAGCCGGGGCAGAGAGGATGCACGCCGAGGTGGCAGCTGGTGGCCCAGGCAACTGAGGCGGCAGCTGGCAGACTGGGCGGTCCCACAGTTGCGTGCACATAAACTGGGAGGAGCAAATGGGGAGCAAGACAGACCATGCAACCCAGGGTTCCAACATGGGGAAATAAAGCCTGAAAACCTCTGGCTGCAAAAATCTGTGGGGGTTGTGGTGGCAGGAGAAACTCCCAGCCTCACAGGAGAGTCCATTGGAGGGACCCACAGGGTCCTAGAATATACACAAACCTACCCACCCAGGAATCAGCACCAGAAGGACCCAGTTCACCTGTGGGTAGTAAAGGAAGTGACTGAAAGTAGGGCAAGAGCCAAACTAGTGGCATTGTTCCTTCTCTGACCCATCCCCCACACATAGCATCACAACACAGCAAAGCGGTTGCTCGGCCCTGGTGAATACCTATGGCTCAACTCCTTATTATATAATAGATGTGCTAAGACAAAGAAATATGGCTCAAATGAAAGAATAGATCAAAACTCCAGAAAAAGAACTAAGCAATGAGTAGATAGCTAACCTATCTGATGCACAGTTCAAAACCCCGATAATCAGGATGCTCACAGAAACAATTGAGTATGGATGCAAAATAGAGGAAGAAGTGAAGGCTATACAAAGTGAAATAGAGAAAAATATGCAGGGAACCAATAGTGAAGGGAAGGAAACTGGGACTCAAATCAGTGATTTGGAACAGAAGGAAGAAATAAACATTCAATAGGAACAGAATGAAGAAACAAGAATTCAAAAAAATGAGGAGAGGCTTAGGAACCTCCAGGATAACTTTAAATGTTCCAACATCTGAATCATTGTGGTGCCAGAAGGAGAAGAGGAAGAACAAGAAATTGAAAACTTATTTGAAA